>CM040471.1:22840759-22867816 GCA_022758105.1 Pangasianodon gigas | reverse complement strand
ATATACAGTGATGCTTGAAAGTTTGTGAACCCTTTAGAATTTTCTAGATTTCTGCATAAATATGACCTAAAACATCATCAGATTTTCATTTTCCTAAGCATAGATAAAGAGAACCCAATTAAACAAATGAGACAAAAATATTATACTTGGTCATTTATTTATTGAGGAAAATGATTCAATATTACATATCTGTGAGTGCCAAAATATGTGAACCTTTGATTTCAGTATCTGGTGTGGCCCCCTTGTGCAGTAATAACTGCGACTAAACATTTCCGGTAACCGTTGATCAGTCCTGCACATCGGCTTGGAGGAATTTTAGCCCATTCCTCAGTACAGAACAGCTTCAACTCTGGGATGTTGGTGGGTTTCCTCACATGAACTGCTTGCTTCAGGTTCTTCCACAACATTTCTATTGGATTAAGGTCAGGACTTTAACTTGGCCATTACAAAACATTAATTTTATTCTTCTTTAACCATTCTTTGGTGGAACGACTTGTGTGCTTAGGGTCAGTGTCTTGCTGCATGGCCCACTTTCTGATTCAGTTCACAGACAGATGTCCTGACATTTTTCTTTAAAATTCACTGGTATAAATCAGAATTCATTGTTCCATCAATGATGGCAAGCCATCCTGGACCCGATGCAGCAAAACAGGCCCAAACCATGACACTACCTCCACCATGTTTCACAGATGGGATAAGGTTCATATACTGGAGTGCAGAGTTTTCCTTTCTCCAAACATAATGCTTCTCATTTAAACCAAAAAGTTCTATTTTGGTCTCATCTGTCCAAAAAACATTTTTCCAATAGCCTTCTGGCTTGTCTACATGATCTTTAGCAAACTGCAGATGGGCAGCAATGTTCTTTTTGGAGAGCCGTGGCTTTCTCCTTGCAAACCTGCCATGCACACCACTGTTGTAAAGTGTTCTTCTGATGGTGGGCTCATGAAGATTAATATTAGCCAAAGTGAGAGAGACTTTAGTTGCTTAGAAGTTACCCTGGGTTCCTTTGTGACCTCGCAGAGTATTACACATCTTGCTCTCGGAGCGATCTTTGTTGGTTGGCCAGTGCTGGGGAGGGGAACAATGGTCTTCAATTTCCTCCATTTGTACACAATCTGTCTTACTGTGGATTGGTGGAGTCCAAACTCTTTAGAGATGGTTTTGTAACCTTTTCCAGCCTGATGAGCATCAAGAAGTCTTTTTCTGAGGTCCTCAGAAATCTCCTCTGTTGGTGCCATTATACACTTCCACAAACATGTGTTGTGAAGATCAGACTTTGATAGATCTCTGTTCTTTAAATAAAACGCCGTCCTCACTCACACCTGATTGTCATCTCATTGATTGAAAACACCTCACTCTAATTTAACTGCTAATCCTAGAGGTTCACATACTTTTGCCACTCACAGATATGTAATATTGGATCATTTTTTTCAATAAATAAATGACCAAGTATAATATTTTTGTCTCAAAATACTTTTTGAGACAAAAAGTATTTTGTCTACGTTTAGGACTTGTGTGAAAATCTGATGTTTTAGGTCATATTTATGCATAAATATAGAAAATTATTAAGGGTTCGCAAAATTTCAAGCACCAATGTACATAGTTACTACAAATCACTACAAATTTATTTTTCACTATACTTTACACATCTCACTCACTGGACCTGAGTCAGGTCAATTAATTTTCTTGCCAATCTGCTTACTATAAAGAGAAACACACAAACAGATTAAGGTTCTTTATCAAACACTCTCCTTCTATTATTATTATTATTATTATTATTATTATTATACATTTTTTTCTACAAACACTTCTCTTAACTTTTACTGTATAACCAAGTCTTTTCACTTCAAAGGACGCTGTGCATTCCTGTACCTTTACTTACAACTTAGTGCGTCCACCCACAGGGTTGTACCAGACAGGGCCAACTAGAGAACTGCGAGAGTTAACAAATGTGTAAATGTGTAAAATTGTACCAGACCCTCTCTCTCGCTCTGTCGCTCTATGAATGCTGCTCCTGAGATACCAGTGATCCTGACCCCTTTTGCTCTCTGGACCTGCCAGTCCTGATGCTCTATTTCTGGTTGGAGTTCTCATCGGTTGGAGATCACTCGCTACTGCTGGGGGTGGCCCCACATGGACGGCCTGAAGATCATTGGGATTGCTGGGGATGGTGCTGCTTGTGGACCGTGGAGATGGATCTGGACTGCGGTTCATACAGATGTGGGCATAAAAATGTGCGGTTTTTCATGTGGTTTCACACGATTCGTCATGCGTGATCACGTGGCACACTGTAGGCAAGCTTCTTAGAATTTAAATTCATTTGTTGTGCTTCACACAATATCCACCAGGTGGCGCATGGAACAACATACTGTAGCTCAACGTATAGGCTTGATGACGTTTAATGCGCTCTGCTGCTTGTTGCAAAATGGTTCTGAGAGAGGTTCACAGATCCACTGGCCAAGCACAAGCAAATCATGAGCTTCAATACAAGAAACAGCACTGTTTGGTTAGTAAAAGAGTATATGCTCTATCCATATATGTCCTGGTAGAATTACTCTATCTACTAGCAAGCTGTGTTTATTCAAATGAAACATGACTGCCCACTACTGGTCTTGTCCTTCCTGCTCCCACAGCATGTGCGTGATACAGCATGAAATCACAGGATTTGACGTGCATTCTCAATGGCCACATCTGTATGGGCAGTTGTACTGTGATGGCTTTGGGGCTGCGGTTGCCGCAAGCAGTTTTGCACTCAGTGGACAGTGGATCGGTTCAACAAAACAGACTTCATGTGAAAACTGTAATGAATTTCCTGGTTACACAATCACACTATTTGTCCATGTAGTACACAGTTATAGAAGGGAATGATTTATAATCGCACTATCCGGTGTCACCCAGATGAGGATGGGGTCCCTTTTGAGTCTGGTTCCTCTCAAGGTTTCTTCTTCATGTCGTTTTTCCTCACCACCGTCACCTCTGGCTCGCTCATTAGGGATAAATTCACACATTTACAATTTATATCCTTGATGTATTTATTTCTGTAAAGCTGCTTTGTGACAATGTCCATTGTTAACAGCACTATACAAATAAAATTGAATTGAACTACTGTATTCCGACTAAACCAACTCAACTTCAGACAGCAACTCTATAACATGTGCACGTACTAAAAGACTCATTTTACTGCAGTTACTACATAGATCTGTGCTTACCTGATAATAGCAGGCCGTCACCCAAACCATGAAGCACTTTGCGTCTGATCACTCAGGCTAAGCACAGTGGGGCCCCAGAAATGTAGCTCCAGATCTGCTGAAACACTGTGTGAGATATTGGATCTTCTTTGTGATGCCAAGAATGTGGTAGAAATATTACGTTTTAAAGACAAATATCAAGTTAAAGTCACAGAGACCCAGTTGACTCAAGAGTAATATATTTATTCTCGTCACGGCCAGGGAGAGGAACAAAGTGATACAGGCAATTAAATAGTTTACAGCACAGGGCTAGTATTTTGTTATTAGTTACAAGTAGACAAAGAACTTCATGCTTATTGGTCAAATAAAGAGAAAATGACTATATAAATAGCAGGAAAGGGAGTAAATATACGGTAAAAATCTAAAGAACATGAGAATTACTTCATGTCTTTAGTTTCCAAGCCTATCAGATCCACCATATTACAGAAGAGGAAATGACTGCAACTTTATTTCCCTTCAGTGCAGGTGCCTTAACTCAGTCCCAGTAGAGCAGGACTCCCTCTACACCTGAAATCAGGCCGTCACAGATCCAGGGAGTCGGATGCAAGTGCAGACACTCTAATTTGCAAATACATAATGGTAACCATACAACAACATATAATGCTTGGCAACTAAGGAGGGAAAACACAGAATGTAAATAATTAGAGGAACACAAAACAGGTGTGCACAAACAAGGAAAGACATGGGGCAGACAACAGGGAAGAAATTCTGAAACTGTGAGTGAGGTTCCCTTTGGTTGTCTGGCAGTGAATCTGACATTTATGTGCAGCAAATTTTATTTTTCATGTTTGATCAACCATTTGAGGGCAAAACTAGTCAAGTATGCAAAACTGCTTGATGTATGGAAAGTGTTGATGTTAATAAAGTCATATATTGCATGACTGAATATTCTACAGTATTCAATATATATTTCACACGTCATGAGTTTTCTTAGACTGTAACAATACAATGATTGATCACAATCAGGTTTAGAACATTCTCATCCTGATGTAATATACTATTGGATATATATTACAGGTATATGCCATCAGACCAAGGGCCTTATGGAGGGATTGAGAGTTTAATTAATAACTACTATACGATCACACAAAGTATTTTCTACAGGAAAACAACAGATGAAAAAGAACAAATTCGTTTTGAATCCAGCACTGTAGGAGGGGAAGTGTGCCAAAAATCAGATGCAGTAATAATAATGAATAATAAGAAACTGGTAGGAATGAGAGTGTAGAGGAGCATATGAGAATTTAACTCTTTCAACTCTATTACTGTAGTATTATTTTCATTATGTAGTACATGCGGAATCTAGCAACACCTTAGCAACCAGTTGGGTTAGCCTACCAACCACTTAGCAACACCCTAGTAACCAACTGGGCTAGCCTAACAACAATTTAGCAACCCCCTAGCAACCAACTGTTTTAACCGACCAACCACCTAGCAACAACTTAGCAACCAACTTGAATATTTTAATACTAGCAACATTTTAATGTTTTAACATAGCCTTTAGCCTTTTAACCTTCACACTCTTAAAGTAGCAACACCTTAGCAACCAATTGGATTAGCATAACAACCACCTAGCAACACTTTAGCAAGCACATGGAATATCATAGCAAGCTTTAGCATTTATAACCTTTAAACATGATTCAGCATTTTTAACATTTTACTTGTTACATATTAGAAACTTTTAGCCTTTAACCTTTACAAACTTAACTGTTAAATGTTTTAACATTTTAAAATCAATGACAACAAAAGACTGTAATATCCTTTTATTCTTTAGCATCTTTAGCAGGCTCTTTCAGGTCAATGTCAAAGTTTGTTCACAAACCTTAGGCTTCTAGTTACATAATTACATTCTTAAATAGAAATTCCAAAACATGAATCTTTAATCATTATTAGTTGGATGATTGGCACGTCATTAGTAAAACTAAGTTGGGTGGTGGGGGTATGTGGTGGTGGGGGCATGGTCAAGAGCCACTTAGTGAATGAAGTCCAGAGTCAGGGGAATTAGTCGTAGGGATGAGCATGCACTTGTGGGATATTTACTAATGTGTTTTGTGGGAAGTGGCAGTGAGGAGATAAAAGGAGGGGGTGGCATGGAAACCAGGCAGTGAGAGCTAAAATGAGCTTAACTGTGTGTTTGTGTGTGTCTTGGTGTGACACCTTGAGTTGAAAGCGTGAATAGTGAATAGTGCTAAAAAAGTGCTTGAAAAAAAAATAGAGGAAATAAAGACCCCTGTTGAGTTGTTCCAAGCCTGCCTTTCGTTTCCCTCTGAACCCATAAGAGCGCTACATTTACCCTTAGTTACCTATGACTGACAAATCCGTACTTCCAGTATAGAGTTAACTATACAGTAGCTGCAGGTGCTCTTCAAGGCCTGGCTTTAGGCCTAGCCTATCCCCCTCATCTAAAGAGAGCATCCCAGTCTTTTCCAGGAGAGAAACATGGCTTCATACTCAGCAGCAAAGGGATATTACCTCTAGCCTTCCCGAATGGACACCTCTCCAACCTTCACTGTGCCCTAATATTCTGCCCATGCAGACCACAAAATGGAGCAGAGACCAGAGCCTGCCCCATCTTAAATGGTTTCTGTTTAACACCAAGAATGTGGATGCAAAATTCATTGCACTCATGCAGAGATTCGCACAAAGTAGCACCCCAGATACCCCATACTACTGCAGCACCTCTCACAGCAAAGGCCCACATTGGCATTATTCAACTCCACAGCCCACGTAGACTGGATTAACATACTCCCATGACCCATCACAAACCTGTGCAAGAGTAAAGAGCTAGTCCAATGTTCCACAGCCTGAGTGGGACCTACACTGTTCCAACTGGCAGACAAAGGCTCGTCTCCAGAACCCTGCCAGACATTTTTACAGGAGGCTATGTGTGTGATTCCCCTATAATTGGAACACATCCTCTGTTGCCCATTCTTTTTAATAGAATAGAATAAAATTTTAATGCTATTTTCATCCTAGTTTGCCAATCTAAAAACATTGTCTGTCTGACCTTCAGATCTGTTCACTAAAGGTGGCCCTATTGGAAACATTAAGCTCCCTTTGACATTAGGTGTAGCTATCCCTATAACCTGCCTGATAGCTCTGTGTTACAGGTTTTTTTTTCTTATTTACGCATCTAATGCAGTTGCACTGTTTGAACACCAGATGTCACAATCAGTGTAACTCACACCAGCATGTCAAATTTCAAATGTCAAATTAGATAGTGCACCAGCATGGAAACAGGGCAATTTGAAATTGTGGAGATTTGAGCAAGAGCAGCATAGTTTCGGAACGGGAAAGTCTGGGTCCCTTAGGCAGCAATAGCGAACCCCGCCTCTAGGGTAAAGTGAATGGGTGACAACTCTTAGATCTCTTACATCTAAAGCACTTAGTGCAAGTGAAACTACTAAAATAAGTCTACTCAGTTGTTTCTACTAATGAATATTTACAGACCCCCAGGGCCATAATCAGAATTTCTACAAGTTTGCTTATTACTTTAGAGCTAATAAGTCAATACTATTTGAAGATATGTTCCTTATTCTGAAGTAAAATTATAATCATCACTAGTTAGAGCTTAGACAGTAAGTAATTTTGCAATAGGTGAAATTACATTACAAATTTAAGACCAATTTATTTTATTTTGGTTGCCAAAAAGACTGAACACTAATAGGTCAGTATGTATTCCATACAAGAGTTCGGTATTCTCAGCTTGCAAGTTTTGTAATGGATGGTTCAGATGCTGTAGCTAGGAGTGAGAAATGCAAAAAAAAAAAGCAAACGCACACTAAGATTAATCTTTTTTTTATTATTTTTATTTTACTGATGAGGACATCATTACAAATCACTATAATAAGAAACATATGACAAGATCTCATTTGGTAGGTTGGTATTGTGGGGTGAATTTACTATTAAAACTACAATGGAAAATGTACATTATAGAGTTACAGCTTTATACACTATATTTTTTCTTACATCATGCAAAAGCATAGCAAGCTTATCTTCAATTTTCTTACTTCCCTACCAGTAGGTCCATTATATTAAAGTTTTAAACCAATCTGTGGAAACTCCAGAGATATGAAAATTCCAGGAGCTCTGTAGTTTCTGAGACCAGCCTGTCTGGAGCCATTAACCATGCCGAGGTCACTGAGAGCACTTTTTTCCTCTTTTCTGATGTTTAATGTGAACAGTAACTGAAGCTCTTGACCTGTATCTCCATGATTTTATGCATTGCACTGCTGCCACCTGCTGATTAGATAATTGCATGAATGAGTAGGTGTACAGGTTTTCCTAATAAAGTGCTCGGTGAGTGTGTATGTGTGTGTATATGTGTATTTATATAATATAAAATGTATATTTAACAACAAGTGGAAAGTATGACGCTGAAAGCACTTGTTCATGCGCTGAGCATGTGCATAATACAGTCCTCCGAGCAGGCTATGCAGGTGGTCGATAAGAATGACAGAGCAAAGCATGAGTACGCTGCCGTCAAAGGATGTTTAACTTGGATTGGAAAATGGTCAGTTTAATGCTAAGAAGCCAACCTCAGACAAGTCAGATGTATGAGTATCATTTTCACACATCATAGTGTGCAGGTGGAAATAAACTACCCTTTGTGCAATGTGATAAATGTCTAACAGCTGTCCTGTTCAGCAGCCAAGAGACTGGAACCTCTGGTTTAAGATGACAGTAAAATATGTTAAAATAATACTGTATGTTAATGAGACAAATAAAGATAATTTGCATCCGCAAAGGTGATGAGTGGAAGATGGCCTTTAGCACCACCTCTGGACACTGAGTATGGCGTGATGCCATATGGGCTTTCTTCAGCACCAGCAGTCTTCCAGTGCCTGATGAATGATGTTCTCTGTGACATGCTAGGCAAGATTATCATAGCATATATTGACATCTTGATCTATTCCCCAAGCAAAGAGGTGCACATACAACATGTCTGAAAGGTTCTGGCACAGTTGCTGAAGAACCAACCGTGCATGAACGGGAAGAATTGTGAATTCCATCTCTTTCCTCGGATATATCATAAGCCCAGAAGATGTGTTCATGGACCAAGACAAGGTCATGGCCATCACCAACGTGCCTGTTCTTACTACTGTTATGGAGTTGCAAAGATTCCTTGGGTTCACAAATTTCTAAAGGAGGTTCACCAGGGGTTTTAGCACCATCACCTCACCCCTGACGTCCCTGCTCTGAAGTGGAACCCCTCAGCAAACCAAGTATTCGAATGCCTCAAGGAGACCTTTACCTCAGCCTTTCAAACAGAGGCCTCTCAAACAGAGTTAGGGCCATTCTTTCACAGCTACAAGACTGAACTCTCCCAAGGCACTCTGGGCCCTGTTCTTCACCAGATTTAAGATCTCTTACAAACCTGGCTCCAAGAACACAAAGGCTGTGTAAGGGTTGGTGACCCTGGATGGAATCAAACCCTGGTGGTGGTCGTGATGACCCAACAACTTAACCACTGCTCAACAGACTAGGCTGGACTAAATTACAGAGAAACTCCTGGAAACAGAGATGCGGGAATAAAACAGAAATCTTTACTTCAGAAAGATTCACCAAAAGGGCAAACAGGGAAAAAAACAATGCAACCATTAACAGATGAATGTAAAGTACAAAAACAAGTAATGAGGCAAAATTCACAAAAATCCAAAGAGGACAAAAATAACAAAAAAATCCAAAAAGGTGACAGTAACAAAAGATACCAAAAAGGCAAAAAAACATAAACAATCACAAAAGTCAAAAAAGCTGGCAGCAAAAAATAAAGCACATGGTAACAAAGGCAAAGGCAGTGACTAGGTACTCACTTGAGAAACACAAGGACTCAGCAATGAACCAAGAAAAGCAAGGGTTTAAATAGTCTAGCAAATCAGGGGCAGGTGAAAACAATAACGAGGATTAACTGGTGAAAATAAAAAAAAAAAAAAGGAAAAACACAAAGGCAAAATGTCTCTATCTAGTGACTATAGTCTACACAGTCCAGAATCATAATTCCTCTGGGGCGATCATGATGGCATCGGTGGAAATCCTGAATTAAGTCTGGGTCGCCAATGTTCCAAGCGGGAACCCAGGAGCATTCTTCTGGGCCATAACCTTCCCAGGCCTCCAAGTAATGGATGTGCCCACAGACTACATGAGAGTCCAGCAGGAGGCGAAGGAGGTCCAGATGAACTGGGAGGAAGATTTCTTAGCCAGGGCCGTGAGAGTAAAAGCCACCAGTAAAAGTGCACAAAGCCCAGAAAGTGCTGAACTTCTTTCACAGAAGAGAGTGTAGGCAAGTCTCTGAGTGCCTTAGTCTTCTTGGGGTCCATCTGGAGACTGCCCTTGGAGACAATGAACCCCAATGGACAATGGACTTCTTTGGTATGGAACTTGCACTTCTCTGGCCTTACATACAAGTGGTTCCTCAGGAGGCATTGAAAGACTTGCCGTCCCCGTAGTCTATGCAAGGACGAAGACCTCCATCTTTTTTCTCCACAAAAAAGAATCATGCATCTGCCAGGGAGGTTGAATGGCAAATGATACCAGCAGCCAAAGAGTCTCTGATGTATTCCTCCATGGCTTTGGTCTCAGGCCCAGAGAGGGAAAAGATAGTTCCCCTTGGGGGGCTAGCACCTGGGAACAGGTCAATGGAGCAGTTGTAGAAGTGGTGAAGAGGGAGGTCACTTTCTACTTGTTGAACACCTCCTTCAGGTCGTGATAGTCGGGAAGGACTCGGGACAACTGGGGAAGTTCTAGAGACTTGGGAAATGAAGGCAAGAGTGCAGGGAAAAGGCATGAGGCATGGGAGGTGGGACCCCACTCAAGCACTAACCCGGTGGACCAGCCTATGTGAGGGTTATGGTGGCTTAACCATGGGAGGCCTAGGACAATGGAAAACTTGGGAGAATGAATAACTGTAACAGGCTGACTCTCTCTCCGGTCTCTATCCAGCCCCCCAGAGAAACCACAGAGGAATGTATCCTACCACAGTCACACTTTGTGGAGGATATAACATGGGACATTGATCAGGAGATAGAGAACACAACAGAGGTGAGAGTTCCTGCATAATGCCCAGCAGGCAAAAATATGTGCCTTCTCAGAATATGCCCAAAACTCTCTCCAGCACTCTGCTACCAAGCTCACTCTGTTCCAATGTGTCTATCAGTCTATCATGGCTATCAGCCCCCTCTTTTCACATAGAACGCCAACCCACATGACTCACCTGCAGTAGACAACTGGTTTAGGCAGAGTAAGCAGGTATGGTTACTCCTAACAAATTTCTCACCAGCTCATCGTCCACACTTTCACATTGATTTCTTCCTAACAAGTGACTCAATGATGCCATATACTGTATATCAATCACATAAATTCACTCTGTTACAGTCAGTGATCCTGTATCTCTTACCTGGAATAGAAATCACCTTCAGAAGACAGTTTTTAAATGGCACTTTAACGTATCACTACTCAAAGATCTGGAATTTGATAGCTTCATCAAAAGAGAATGGTCATCCTTCAATGAAATAAATGATTTTCCAGAAACCCCACCATTGCTACTATGGGAAACACGGAAAGCCATTCTCAGAGAAAATATGATAATGTATGCACCATATAAGAAAATGAAAAATATTGAAAATGAAAGGAAATTATACAAAAGATTAGGGAATTAGAGAGTCTAACAGCAACCAACCCCACAGAAAGCACAGAAACTGAATTAAGGAAACTCAAACTAGAAATAAGGACCTCATAAACAAAAAAATTCAATTCCTACTACAAAGACTCAGGCATGAAAACTTTGACTGTAATAATAAATCTGGAAAATTCCTAGCGAACCTCATTAAAAAAAATAAAGAAAAAACAACAATCCCAATTATCAAGAACTCAGCAAGAAACACCATACAAACCCCAGACGGAACTGATAATACATTTAGATCATTCTGTCAAGACCTATACTCATCACTTGAAGATCAAGACATAGAAGACATCAATAACTTTCTAAATAATAGCAAACTACCAAAATTAAATGAAGAACAAGCAAATTCTACCCTAACCCTAGATAAACCAATAGAACAAAAAGAAATCTATAACGCCCTTAACAATATGCCTAATAATAAAGCACCAGGTCCTGATGGTTTCCCAGCTGAATTCTATAAACAGTTCTGGGCTATTCTGAGCTATTACACCCCTGTTTAACAGATTAGTATCCGAAATTAAATAGAACATGACACTACCGACAGAAATGAATACTGCCAGTATCTCACTTCACCTAAAATTCACCTAAGACCCCACTTACCCTCCAGTTACTATCCTTTATCACTGATTAACAAAAATAATAAGCAAGACTATAGCTACTAAAACTGAAAGAGTTAATCCAATAATCAACCCAGAGCAAACCAGATTCATTAAAAGCAGACAGTCAGCCACCAACAATCAGCAATAGTAATACTTGAAGCAGAGAAAGCCTTGTGAAAGTTAACTGGAAATTTCTACTTACCACACTTTATAAATAAGGTTTTGGTGAATCATTTATTCAGTGGATAAAAATCCTCTACACATCACCGAAAGGCCACAGATGTAAACAGAATGTAAACATTTACGGAATCCAGGCATGAAACATGGAACAAAAATCAGTTTATATGCTGATGACATTCTACTTTTTCTGCAAACACCTATAGTTTCAATAGAAGAAACTATCCGCACAATCGAAAAATATTCCAAACTTTCCAATTACTCAATTAACTGCACCAAATCCACTATGCTCCCTCTCAACATAAAACTCCCCGAAACTATAGTACAATCTCTACCTATCCCCATAAGCACCAACTACTTCACTTATCTTGGTGTCACAATCTCTGCCAAGCTGCCAGACTTGCATAAACTCAATTTTAACCCATTATTAAACACCATAAATGATGATCTTCAAAGCTGGGTAACCTTCCTCTCTCAGTCATTGGCCAAAATAAATGACTTATTTTCAATTATCCCAGCTCAACCTCCCCCTTCCTGGTTCAAATCACTCAATTCCAGTATCACTAAATTTTGTCAGAAAAACAAACCTCCAAGAATCCAACTAACCACCCTACAAAGACCCAAATATCATGGAGGACTTGATGACCCAAACTTTCAACAATATTACCTTACTAATCAAATCCAATATATAATCAAATGGATAAAACTCAGTCAGACAAATGAGATTGGGTTAGATACTGAATAGGCACTATGCAAAGAAATCAGAATCTTGGATCTACCATTCATCAGCACATCTATCAAACTCCACTCCTGCTTCAAAAGCCCAAGGATTCCAGCGACTTTAACAGCTTGGTGGAAATTTATAAATTCTATAAATTCACCACTATAAATTATATACACCACTATAAAAACTATAAATTCACCACTCCACCTAACCAAACACACTCCCATATGGCATAACCCTGACTTCTCAAACACCGTGAAGATAACAAACATCTCCATGTGGGTTGAAAAAGGCATTACTCACCTTAAACAAATACAGGCCTCTCTGAAAGTATTGGAACGGTAAGGCCAATTCTTTTGTTCTTGCTATACACTGAGTACATTTGGGTTTGAGATCAAAAGATGAATATGAGATGATAGGTCAGAATTTCAGCTTTCATTTCCTGATATTTACATCTAGACATGTTAAACAACTTAGAATATGACACCTTTTGTAGCAGACCGCCCAATTTTTAGGCGACCACAAGGATTGGAACAGATAGTCTTACAGTAAATAACACTTAATATTTGGCTGCACATCCCTTGATTGCAAAAACACATTGTTGGTGATGTGTTATGTCTGGTTGTTAGAATATTCCCAAATGTTGTATTGGCTATTCCCAATGCTTGTGCAATGGCTCTGATAGATTCTCCCTCTTTTCTCAGCTTCAAAATGGCTTGCTTTTCTCCCATAGACAGCTCTCTGGTCTTCATGTTGTTTTATTCTTTTTAACAACAAAAGCAGTTTTCACAGGTGAAACCCAGGCCTCAAACCAAGAGTAGACCTTCTTTAAATAATCAATCTAACAGGACACACCTGGGCAGCCAGAAACACCTGTCAGTCACATGTTCCAATATTTCTGTATATGTACATATATATATTTCTGTATATGTACATATCTAGATGTAAATAATTGGCCTTTCCGCTCCCATACTTTCGGAGGGGACCGTATGTCGAAACAACACCTTTACATCACTTCCGTATTTAGCCAAGAAGCAAGACTAGAAAATAAATATTTTTGTTTGAATATCTACAACTCAGATCCATTATATGCTCTAAATTCAACATAAAAGACAACACGTTAGACCTCCCCCCCATTAGTATCAGAACTTCTGAATATCTCAGCTCCAGCTAAAGTCCTATCCAAAATATATAAAATAATTTCCAAATCCTAGCAATCATACCCAGAGAAGATTTTTGGCCACAAATCTTACAGAACATGTCCTACATAGCTAATGTCACTAGTCTGCACTTGATACAATACAAAATAATCCATAGAAAACAGGTCGTAGGATGTATAAAATGGGCTACGGGGAATGCTACATCTGCACGCAGTGCACGCAAAATACACCAGACGATTACATACATGCCATATGGGACTGCACACCAGTTAAGCACTTCTGGAAACAAATCACTGAGGAAATATCTCGTTTTCTAAATAGCACCATCCCACTCTCCCTTTCACTCTGCTTACTTGGAGATTAAACACAACAGTTCTTCTTACAGTGCTAACCATCGCCAAGAAAACCATAATAACAAACTGGAAATCAAGGAGTAACATTAATATCACACATTGAAAAAAACCTAATAATCGATTACATAACAATGGAAAATCTTTCTTCCTCAATCAAAAATAAAGCTACCAAATTTAACTCTTTGTACACCACTCATCACGTACATACACCAGGGAATCACCTTGCAATAGCTAACAATACAGTCCCTACAGACAAACCACATAACCAAAGTCATACCACACATCTCAAGCATAATGCTAACAAACACTCACAACTAAATTACACACATATACGTGCAACATTCACAGAAACCAAAGTTGGTGCTATACATAGTAATTAACTCGACCGACATTCCAGCTACTACTCTTTGCATATCCACCCTTCCTATCCTCCCACCGTCCTGATGTCCATGTCGCATCTACTGGTTTTTCATGTCTTGTCTACTGTTTTGTTTCATTGACTGTCCTGTGTGTTACATCTTACACCCACCACTCGATCATACTAACCCTTAAATACAAAGTACCACACATCTGCAAATGTGAATGAAGTAAAATAAATAAAGTCTCAAAGAAGGGAAGGGTGGTGGCAGGAAAAAAATAAATAAATAAAAAATTAACGTCTTCCTCACCACCACATCACTGTGTCTTTGTTAGCAGTTGATACCAAGCCTTTGTATTTTGCTACTTTGCTATTCTGGATTTGATCCCTGTTCTGGTTTTTGGGTTTTTGATTCTTTCCTTGCCTAGTTTATGTTGTTTGCTGATCACCTGACCGTTGTCTTTTTCCTGTTCCTGATATTTGCTCAATATATTGGATTTGTTGGAAGCTTTTTTACTAAAGTTTTTGTGTACCTGCACTTGCGTCTGTCCCTGCCACCTGACAGTTGCTATATCACATTAATCTGGCATGATTTGTCTTGGTTTCACTTTTTCACATCACAAAACCTGCAATTCGAACAGGGGCATGTAGACTTTTTAAATCCACTGTATTTTTTCACTCATAATATTATGTACTGTATTCACAGAATGTTGAATAAATAATTTTTCTATTATCCAATTTTTCTGTTAGTGCTTTGCCACCTTTATACACACCGAAATGTGGATAAATGTTATGTGGATAAAGGGTGGTTAGATTGATGACTATTAAAATACTGTAACATGAATACTCATGTATAATCCTTACTACACTATATGGCCAAAGGTTTGTGGACACCTGACCATCAGACCCATATGTGGTTCTTTCCCAAAACTGTTGCCACAAAGCTGGAAGCAGACAATTGTATAGAATGTCTTTGTATGCTGGAGCATTACAATTTCACTTCACTGGAACTAAGAGAACCAAATGCTCCAAAATCTAGTGGAAAGCCTTCCCAGAAGCATGAAGCTTATTATAACAGCAAAGGGGAATAAATCTGGAATGGGATGTTCAACAAGCACATCTGGGTGTGATGGTCAGGGGTGCACAAACCTTTGGCCATATACTGTATAAATGTTGGCAAACCTGTAACACATTACTTGAAATGCATAGAAAAATAAAACATCAATCCATTTTTTATCAATTTATTATTACATGAGCATATTACTGTTGCTCAATGTATTATTATTACGTAAGCATATGATTGTTGATCCCAACCACATGGTTAGATCCACCCTTTTCAGTTTGTTTGGAGGTGTGGTTAAAGATCCACATAAAAAGTATAAATGTGACGGATGTCAGCAGGAATATTAATATGCTGTCTTAACTGGACCAGGTATAATATCAAAAAGTATAGACTTTCTTCAAAATGTACTTTGATGTAATTTATTGATAAAATATATCATTTATTGACATGTATTGTTATTGTTAGGTAAATGCAAGTAATGTATTTAATCAATATAATTATTATATAATAATTAAGTTTATTTTATATGTGTTCCTGTTCCATTTTACAATTTGACGAGTCTTTCCAAGTACTGCAGTATAAACAGGAGCAAAATGAAGTACTTCTTATTGTTTTCCACAGGTTATATTGCCAGACGACACCTGACATGACTTCTGTGCCACCAGCGCTCTCTGCAAATGCAACATTTATTCGCCCTTCCAATTTTTATATCAATGGATTTTACAATATTCCACATACAAAGTACTACTATGCATTTCTCTGCATTGTCTATGCTGTGACAGTTTTAGGGAATTCTTTTATCATGTGCACCATCTATCTAGCACGTACCCTCCACACAGCAAAGTACATAGCTGTGTTTAACTTGGCTCTTTCTGATTTGGGTGGCAGCTCTGCTCTTATTCCACAGCTTATTGATACTTTTCTGTTTAAGAATCAGCTCATCTCATATGAAGCCTGTCTGGCAAACATGTTTTTTGTCTTATTCTTCATGACCTTGCAGTCTCTCACTCTGCTTGTTATGGCCTATGACAGGGTAGTGGCTATATGTTTTCCTTTAAGGTATAATGTCATTGTTACCAAAGCAGCAATGACTTTAATCATTGTTATTACCTGGATTTTCTCTGTAACTATCATTGCACTCCTTGTAGCTCTGATTACCAGACTGTCCTTCTGTAGATCTGTAATCATCAGCAGCTATTTCTGTGATCATGGTCCTACCTATATATTAGCTTGTAATGATAAATTTATAAATTATTTCATGGCTGTACTCTGTTTTGTTGTGCTGGCTTGTGTTCCAATGATATTAATAACTATCTCATATATTTGTATTGGCATTGCCTTGATGAAAATCTCACATGGTTTTGAGCGGAAGAAAGCTATGAAAACCTGTACTTCCCACCTTATTTTAGTGGCTTTATTTTATCTCCCATTTTTTGGCACCAATGTGGCATCTCTTACATCATCTTTAAAAGCCAATGATAGGATAATTAATTCTACTCTGACACAGACTATTCCACCCATGTTAAACCCCATTATATATACTTTAAAGACAGAAGAGGTCATGCAGGCTGTTAAAGTACTCTACAAACGGACCAAAGCGGTAGTGAAATGTAGCATGCCCAGTGGACAGGCAATTCACCCATGAGTAGGAGTTTGGAGCAAAAAGAACATTTGCTGAATAATTCTTTCATTCAAATATAATGACATGTCCACAAACTTTTGGCTTCATAAAATGTTTATTTTATTTATACCACTAAAGTTGTCATATACTTTGATGTAATGAAAAAAAAAGCCTTCTTCATTATATCCCATATTCAGTGAAAACATTAAATATAAACAAAAAATACCATGCTTCATAAAATGTTTATTTTACTTATATCACTAAAGTTGTCATATAGTTTCATGTAATGGAGCGTTCATGTTTTAAAAAAGAAAATAAAAAAATCCTTCTTCATTATATGGTATGCTTGGTTCCCAAATTCAATGAAAATATTAACGTGTATAAATAAACCTTGTCTTTTTAATAAATTATAATTCATGAAAAAACTATGCAGGTACAAATGAAAATTCGAATATATTGTAAATTGTTATCTTTGATTACTAATTTCGTAATCAAAGATTAATAAGCACATATCACAATGTTTGGTTTGGACCTAAAAAAGGGCGTAATGTGGGCTTGAAAAAAAGGTGTAGGTTCAGCTGTCTCATTATTTGTGTTTTTAAGGAGACCTGCCTAATGCATTACAAATGTGAAGTATAAATGTCTTAACAATGATGTTCTTAACAAAATATAGCTTTCTCTTGATTTTTCTTTTAGTTTTTTAGTTACCTACTCCATTAAACTAGCTCTAACCTGAACATTTGCAATTTGTGTGAACTCCTACGATTTTGAAGGTATTTTAATCATGGACTGCTCATCAACTGTAAATTTTTGTTTCACTTTTGGTACGAAATCATCCCTCATATCAGACCACATTTTGTAAACACACTAGTTAGCAACAGTCACTTTTCTAACAGTCAATGCAATACAATAGTTCAAGAAAATGATAATGGTTTATTGTCTGCCAAAGCTCTTTATCATTTATTATGCCCTTTTTTCTGATCTATATAAGAGGCAATATTATAATTTTATCCAAAGGTTTTGACAAAACTATTTTGACAAAAAAAAAACATTTGAGACACATTGTTATTTATCCACAGAGATGTTTTCCTCTTGTTAATATTTTGCTGAGATTTACATATTCATACACTACTAGTAATCCAGATAAAATACACCATGTTTTATGGGTTAATTTATTTCATTTTTTCTGGTTGTTCAGTAAGCTAATTTTAGTGCAGTTAAATGTGGATAAACAACAGCAAAGAACACATCAAACCACACGTCAATTAACAGCCACACACAGACTCTGAATTACTGTACATTTCCAGTTTCAGTGCTTCCTTAGGCTATAGCTAAAATATAGCATAAAAATACCCAAAAAATAAATAAGTCACGACATTTAATGTGTAAAATAATACAATTGTGGAACATTTAACTAGAGGCATGAATCAAGACTGTTCTCATGACATGTGATCATGAGCAGGTGCTCAGCTTTAAAGCTCTCAGGGCAAAAAACTGAGGCACTGGAATTGGAAATTGAGATTTATTCATTTGTTCATTGAATTCACCAATTAATTACTTTATCTTGGTCAGTGTGATTTAATTTACTGATTTATATTTTTGGAAATACTAATTTCATTAGAAAATATTGTGAATGCATACTAAAAATAACTAAAACTAAAAAACAAAAAAGAAAAAAAAAATGCAGCACCAAGCAGGTGAATGATTAAGAAACAGTCTGGCACACAGCTGAATCATAAGAGCTTGATCTATTCTGAAATATTTGTAGACTAACAAAGTACATTTAGCTTTATTTAGCATCTGCTTGCAGCGGCAACTACTGAATGTATTAGTCAACTAGTCTATATAAACCAGGTGTGTCAAGCAGGAGCCACAACTGTTTCCACCTGTTTAATCAGTTGCTCTTGACTTTCAGTAGACTCAGGTGTGGTCTCTACTTGGTTGGAATTAAAATCAGCACCAACCCTGGCCTTTTCCAGATAAAACTGGACACCCCGATATAAACCCTAGTTAGGCTGAATCACAAAAATATGTCTCCTCTATACCGTACAATTGAGGCCAAAAGTGATTATACACCTAGGCCAAATATATTCAAATCTCTGTTTTTCACAACTCATTTTGTGTAACTCCATACTCTAATTTTGGCAAGTCATTTAGTCCATCTACTTTGTTCACATCAGAGGTAATTTTAAAACAATCAGATAGAGATGGATTTATTTCAGCTTAAATTCACCAGATTAGAATTAGTTGACTGTCTCTTTAAAAAGTCTGGAAGATTCCAGAAATTGATGCAATTATTTTTAGAAGCTTCTGATTGGCCAACTGTCGTAATTAGGCAGTAATTGGGAGTGAACCTGTGGCTGTATTTAGAGCCAGTGCCCTTTTGCCCTTGATACCATAAGAAAATCCAAGCAACTCAGCCAAGATCTCAGAAAAAATTGTGGATCTCCAAAACTCCATAGGAACAATCTGTACAAAGAATTATATGCAAATATAAAAATCTAGGGACCACACAGACACTGCACTTTTCAAGAAGGATGCACAAATTAACTTCCAGGGATGAACAAATACCCATATGTACATGTTAACTAAGCTATTGAAACTGTTGAAGATTTTCCTTCACTGGAACTAAGAGGCCCAAACCTGTTCCAGGATGACAATGCCCCTGTGTACAAAGCGAGCTCCATGAAGACACGATATGTTAAGGTCAGGGTGGAAGAACTTAAGTTTATTTAATTGCCGGATTTTAATAAAATTTTAGTGGGAGAGCAGCATGGTCTTCTGAATCTGTGAAAGCATAGGAGAAAGGTAGCATTGGCAACTATTTACTTCTGGTTTTGGTGTGTGGCATGGTGGCCCACCGTCATAGTACCCCCAGCTCCTAGCTGAATGCCCGTTTGTGCCCAGAGTCCATACTGGCGTGAAAGACTGTCTGCAGTGCCGTGGTAGATCCCTGCTTGATGTTGCCCCTGGAACGAGAAGACCTGAAATGAGAGAAACCCTCAGTTTATACCGGCATTGGTATCTTTAACTTTTGCCATTCTTTATTAGGGGGTGTGGTCTCTGACCCAGGTTAAATGTCTACCCAAGAGGTAGTACTTCGACAATTCAATGACACACTTTATGGCCTGGGCTTCTCCTTCCATGATGGCATAGCACTGCTCTGTGGGGGTCAGTTTTCTTCTCACGTACCAGACTGGGTGTTCTTCTCCACTGGCGAGCTTGTGAGCACTTGCTTTAGTGCCTGTAATGCTTGCTCAGCTGATTCGGTCCACCGCACCTGGTCAGGTTGTTCTTTTCTTGTGAGGTCTGAGAGGGGGGAGGCTAGAAAGGAGAAATTGGGCACAAATCCTCTGTAATACCCCGCCAACCCCAAGAAGGCACATACCAGTTGTTTGGACATGGGATATGGGAATTCTTTGACTGCCTCAATTTTCTTTTCCTGGGGTTTCAACAGGTCCTGGCCAATGCAGTAGCCCAGGTACTGTGCCTCAGTCAGCCCCAGTTGGCACTTTTGTGGGTTTGCCATTATTCTCGCCCTTTGGAGTTCCCTTAAGATCTCCTGCAGATGGAATAAGCAGTCTGACCGTGTGTAATTGGATTATGACATCATCCATGTATGTTGCTGCAAATTGGCAGTGTGGTCACTGGACAATGTCCCTGAGTCTTTTGAATGTTGCAGGCACTCTGTGGAGCCTAAGGGGGAGAACTGCCAGTGGCCACTGGAGGTGATGAAGGCAGTTTTGGGCTTTTCTTCCAGGATCAGGGCCACCTGCCAGTATCCCTTTGTGAGGTCGAAGGTAGAGATGAAGCAGGTTCTCCCAAGATGCTCCACCAGGTCATCCACTTGGGAAAGGGGGTAGCTGTCGAACCCCAATACTTGGTTCAGTTTTCAGAAGTCATTGCAGACCCTTAGACTTCTGTTGGGCTTGGGAACCACCATGATTGGGCTGGACCAGGGACTGGCAGACTCCTCAATAATGCCGTCCCATAGCATCTTGGCCATTTCCTCCTCAATAGCTTGGTGACAAGCCTCTGTGACTTGGTATGGCTGCTACTGTATTACCATTCCAGGCAGGGTCTTGATGTCATGTTGTATCAGCTGATCCAGCAATTCCCATAGTTCTTCCTGTTGTAAGGGAGTGAGGTATTCTGCCTTTTGAAACCAAGGTATGGCTGGTGGTTCTGGGGAGACACCAGCAAAGGCTGAGAGCACAGGGACAGGTTCAGTCCATTTTGTAATGATGTTGATATGATATAGCTGGGTGTATTTCCTCTTACCTGGCTTACCACACGGTAGTTCACTTGGTCCCCCTGCTCACTGACAGTATAGGGGCCCTGCCAGCAGCCAAGGAAATTACAGCTGGCACTGGATAGCAGAAGAAGCACTTGGTCACCAGGCTGGAATTCACAGCGTTGGGCGGGGCAATTATATATCCATTTTTGCTTGTCTTTGTGCATTCTCCATGTGTTGTCTCAAAATGGGGGCTATGCGGTTAATATGATCTTGGATATGTTGAACATGTTCAATGGCCAAGTGGAAGGGGGAGGGTTCTCCTTCTGAATAGAAGTTAAAATGGGGTGAACCCAGTGGATGATTGTGGTGTTTTGCATACTGCAAACAGGATGTTGGACAGGAGGAGGTCCCAGTTCCTCCCTTCCTCATCTACCACCAAATGCAGCATTCTCTTCAAGCTCTGGTTGAATCTTTCAATGAGGCCATCTGTCTCTGGGTGGTAGACAGATGTCCTGCTTTGCCTCACCTGCAACAGCCAACAGAGATCACACATAAACTTTGAAACATAGGGTGTACAGTCAGGAGGTCCTTAGGGATCCCTACATGGCTGAGGATGAGTTCTCTGGTGATGTTTTGTGATGTGGACTTTCGGCGTGGGACTGAATTGGGGTACCAGGTGGCATAATTTATGATCACCAGAATATACTCATGTCCCCGGGCCGATTTCAGCAGTGGCCCCACAAGGTCTATTCCTACCCTTTCAAAGGGCATGCTTGGCAGAAATTTCATACCTCTACATCTAAGCCTGTCTAGTGGAAGCAGTCTTGAAGCTTCTCAATGGTGTTGCGGGGCTGCACGTGTCCCCCTAGTGGGGGAATAGGCCAGGTGCATTAGGAGGTCAATTTTAGACCTGGACACCCCCAGGAGATGTTTGAAACACTCAGTGTGGTAGCAGAGCAGGCCATTTTTGATCAGGAAGTAAGTGGGAGATAAGGCTTGTCCTGGTCACTGGTGTTCGCCCTCTATTTGGAGTACCTGCCCCGCACAGTGATTAACACGGTCAGCCACATTCTGCTTGCCTCCAAAGTTGCGTTCAGGAGTCACCCGGTGGAACACAGAAGAGAGTGGATTAGTATTATTGGTAGTATTATTGACTCACCGTCGGCTCCCACATCAGCGCTGTCCTCTCCTTTGTGGGCCATATATGCAGTCCAGGTCTTTCAGGGTCAGCCCATCTGGGTTTTTGGGGTCTTAGGAACACTGGGAAGGTCTGGGGGAAACCCCAGCCATTCTCTTCCTTCAAGTAGAGGCACAGGTAGATCAGGTATCAATCCAATTAGCAATGGCCACTCACCTTTATGGTTTCCCACTCAGAGGCGGGAACCTCCCGGATGTCCCTGGACATGAAGTCGTCTTCTGGCACCCGGGCCAACCCCTTCAAGCCCTCATCTCTGCAGCAGAGCCCAGACCTTGGGGATTCACAGTGGGGACCAGTGAAGAAGTCCTTCCTTTTTCCTTGGCCCATGGCCAAAGTGGCCAGCACACACTCCAAGGCCTCGACCATTTCTTTGGGGTTGTTGGGGGCTTGCATGCCAACTGCTTTTCATTCTTCAGGCAGTAGCAACCTGACAAATCTATCCATGGATACCCGCTCAGTTACCTCTCCACCTGTCAGTTGCTCCGGCTGTAACCACCTTTTGGTGAGTGTCCATTTTTTTCCTGGGTGTGCCCCCTGGATTGTAGCCTCATTTGTAAACTCTGCTGCCGCACTGGTGGGAGTCAAACCACAGTGTACCAGGACTACTGCCTTCACCTTATCATAGTCAGTGGACTCGGTTGGCATGAGAAAGCCCTGCTCCCTGCTGTAGCCTTCATTATCCGAGGTATTGACACAGAGCCTGCACCTTCTGATTGAAACAGGTGTGATAGATCATAAAAGACCAAACGTTCACTCAGGTACTGTGGCACAGGGCTATTCAGTGCTTTATAAGTCATTAATAATATTTTATAATCAATGTGAAATTTTATTGTGAGTCAATGCAGCATGGATAAGGTAGGGGTGATGTGGTCATATCTTCTGGTTCTAGTAAAGACTCTCACTGCTGCATTCTGGACTAACTGGAGCTTGTTTATGCTCCTACTGGAACATCCAGACACTAAGGCATTACAATAGTCCAACCTAGAGGTAACAAAAGCATGAACTAGTTTTTCTGCATCTTGTAGTGATAGTACATTTCCTATCTTGGCAATATTTCTGAGATGAAAGAAAGCTATCCTAGTAATATTTTCTACATGAGAGACTGCCAATAATCACACCAAGGTCTTTTACTGCTGCACATGAACTGAAAGGTCATCCAGAATTACTATGTAATCAGAAAGCTTACGTCTAGCTGCCTGTGGTTCTAGTAAAAGTAATTTTGTGTTGAGTAGGAGGAAGTTACTCAGCATCCAATGTCTAATGTTCTCTACACATTCCGCAACTTTGTTAATGTGGTGTTTGTCATCTGGCTTTGCTGAAACATGTAGCTGTGTATCATTAGTGTATAACAAAATGTTTGTTGTTGACAGTCAATTATTTGCACATAAGTCTAATTACATTTCATCATTTCAGACCCGGGAGGCTGTTCTTCCCAATCATGTCCCGGGTATGTCTGTCATTCCAAACATGAGCATTGAAGTTCCCTACAAACACAATGGAGTAAGTAGGAGGTATCCTCTCAAGTACCTGCCCCACTTTGTCAAAGAATGCTGAATTTGAATATGCCAGTGTTTTCTCCCAGAGAAACAAAACCTCATAGAGGCATCGCTTTTGTCCTATGGGAAAAACTCCAACTATGCCAGGTTCAATTGCAAAGATAAGTCCATCTAAGACTATCGAACATATGCCTGTCACCAATTCTCATTGCACCTAATACTCACTCTTCATCTTCCAGAGAGTGATCCCACAAAATGGCTTCATGTCACCGTTCTCTGAGGCTTGTCATTGTCTTTGATTAGATTGGGACAGACAAAAGACTGATTTCAAAAATGACTGTCTTTCTGGTTGTCCCTTAGTGCTTAATGTTTAAAGCAAAACAAAGGAAATGATATGCAAAATCCAAATACAAAATAATACAAAATCTATTAACTCAGTTAATGCATCTGAGTATTGGTGGTTTAAACAAAAGTGCATGATTAATCTCAGTAGGTAAGGAATACAACTGAGATTACTTTTAATCAGCTGACAAGTGTATAGCAGAATCAAGATACAATTCCTATAGGACTTTTACATTCTTTATTAATATGCAATTCAAGTAGTCCCTTGTGGAAAAAAGTGTACTTAAATATGTAACTATTTCAGCACCACTTAAGGTATGTTATTTTGGCACCACTTTTTCTATAATAATTATTGTATATATATATATATATATATATATATATATATATATATGTATAGATAGATAGATAGATAGATATACATATATATGTATATATATATATATAAGTATACTACTCATGTTATTTTGGCCAATGTTATGATATAATTTAAATATAAAATCATCCGTGTACCTGGTCCAGAACACTTTTTTAAAAATCAGAACAAAAAAAGTCTTTGTTCAAGTTTACACCACCAATGGTTCTAAATTTTAACATTTCTGTTGATAGTAACATCTAAAGCATAAGAATGAGTTACAGCTCAGTAAGATGCCACTGACTTAACCAGTTCCTGGATATTGTGCAGGTGTACCTGCATCATAGACAAATTAAAGTTAAAAAGCCCATAAATATAAACCTGGTTAAATAAAGGGTGTAAAATGTACTTGGGGATTGTTTGGGAGATCCATCCAATATACAAGCAATTGTTCGTGTTCATGAATATCAATCTAGAACATAAGAGAAAAATCTTAAAGGTGGAAAGTATTGGAGTATTGGAGTATTATAAGGAATGTTAAAAGTCCACAAAAATTGAAGATCTTGAACATATTGTTTAAATATTTAAGGCAAGAATGAAAAAAGTATCTCCAGGAAATGTATTTGTTAACATTGCCATTTTGGGGTCAAGAATTTGTGCAGTAGATACAGATACATGTCTGGCTTTATATTTCAGAAAAAGATGATCTATCTATCTATCTATCTATCTATTAAGTAGTAGCAGAAAAGAGGTACAAGGCAGTTCAGCACAGAGGAGATCCCTCTCATTATTTTGTTATTTTTTTATTATTGTAGTATATTTAATATACACTTTATTAGGCACACTACATTATTACTGGGTAGAACATCCCTATGCTCTCAGAACAGCTTCAGTTCTTTGTGGTATGGATTCCACAAGGTGCTGGAAACATTCCTTTGAGATTTTGGTCCATGTTTACATGATTGCATCACATAATTGCTGCAGATTTGTCAGCTGCACATTTATGCTGCAATCTTCTGTTCTGCCAAAGGTGCTCTACTGGATCAGTACACTGAACTTATTGTCATGTTCATGGAACCAGTTGGAGACAACTTGTGCTTTGAGACATGGTGCATTACCATGCTATAAGTAGACATTATAATACAGTAAATTGTGGCCATAAAGAGATGCAATACTCAGAGATGCTGTGGCAGACAGATGATGCTTGGCTGGTATTGAGATGCTTTTCTGCTCACCCAGGTGTAAAGAGTGGTCGTATGAGTTACTGTAGCCTTCCTGTCAACTCAAACCAATCTGGCTGTTCTTTTCTTACCTGTCTCATCAACAAGGCACTTCCTGGAGTCACTGCTGTATTCGATCCAGTCCAGATATACACTGCATATCTCATCATAATGCTCACCACAAGGTCTCCGCTTATGCTGATGCTGTGTTGCTATTTATTTCAAACCCTAAAGCTTCTGTTGTCCCATTATTAAACCTGATAAATACTTTTGGATCATTTTTAGGATATAAGGTAAATTGGGACAAGAGTGAGTTAATGCCTCTCTCCAAATGCATAGACACAACATTTTTAAGATCTACCCCTTTTAGAATAGTCTTGGAAAAATTAGTCATTATAGTTACTAAAGAAATAGACAATTTATTACAACAGAACTGGGGTAAGATAGTTCAGCAGCTTAAGAGAAATACAGAATTCTGGAACATTTTTCCCATTTCTGTCATAGTGGAGTCCATGGAGATGAATGCAAATGCAGAATTTCTTTAATAAAACACAAGAAAACCACAAAGTCTTGAGCTAAACCAAGAATTGTTGAGTGTTTGATAAGGTCATAGAGTCAATAACTTATGATGAAATTTAGCTAGTGTTAGCTGCCTTGGTTTATGCGATCATTTCATTCACTCATATTGGTTTGATAGTTATAATATCAGTACAATGCGCTAGCTTAGACATCAATGTACCAGAAAAAAAGAATTTACGGCTGAGGGTCTGTTAGAACAGTTTACAGCAGAAGAAGAGATGGCTTTGCTATAGAACTGTGTAGAGCTTCTGGAGTGTGCGTTCATGAGGCTCCAAATCCATCAGTTACTTCGACAATCACACCTTTTTATTTATCACCTAACTAACACCTAAAATAACTCCTAAAAAAGCATTTATTGTAAGGAAAAATATTGCGTGGATTAAGTGCATTAATCGTCTCCTCATCAAGCTCTTCTGTGCAAGGTTTTGCCATTTTCCTTGGCCTTACATTATCCATGCCATCACTGTCTGAATCACTGTGCACCTGTAAAGAAGGCATTGATGCAAAAGTGTTATGATGCGCATAAGAAAATATATCAGTTAAATTACATCTGTATTACAATAGAAATTATTTTACCTACGTAAAATAATATGTGTTGTCTATCTTCATAAAACAGAAGTTCAAGAAAAAGTGTGTGGATTGACACAGC
>CM040471.1:22789271-22833864 GCA_022758105.1 Pangasianodon gigas | reverse complement strand
GACTGCACCCCAGACCTCCTCGACATCCCAACATCAGCGCCTGACCTCACTAATGCTCTTGTAGCTGAATGAACACAAATCCCCACAGCCACGCTCCAACATCTAGTGGAAAGCTTCCCAGAAGAGTGGAGCTCATTATAACAGCAAACACAGGGTGACACAACTCCATATTACTGCCCATGGTTTTGGAAAGGCACATCTGGTTGTGATGGTCAGGTGTCCACATACTTTTGGCCAGTGTATGTAAAAAGGGGTATTTAAAAATAGGTTTTATGATATTTACGCACTTGAAGTAAAGGAATTACAAGTGAATGTTAAGGGTCTCATGTTCTAGCTATAGTCATCCAACAAAAGTCAATCAAAACACACTTTTCCTAAATTCTTTGGCCTTTTATGTAGCTGAATGGAAAGCCATTTGGAAGGGAACATATATTTTACCTGTGATTTTCACAGCAAACTAAGAATTGTAATATCTGACTCAATATCAGCAACATGAAAATTTTGCTGTGAATAAACAAACAAACAAACAAACAAACATTATGATAAAAGGATATTACCGTCTTGCAATTTTCTTCACCTAAGAAATCAACATTGTGATATATAATTTAGGTTTGTTCTGTTTGTGTCAGTATACATATAAAGGCTAATATTTAAATGAATCTGAATACAAAATTCTTTATTTAATTGAAATTCTAATTCAATTCTCAAAGCAATGACACCTATCTCACTCGCTAACTACCTTGCAGTACTCAGTATATGCCTGCATTGTACCAATGTGGATATGTGAGCAAATGAGCCTGAGAGGGAGCAACATAAAATGTGCATCCTCTCTCTGCGTTTCCTTCACACAGTGTTTAATGTGGTGGATGCTAAGAGTTCTGAGCTTAAACTACAATGTTAGAGCATAAGAGAGAGTTAACCTGTTATATAATAATCTATAAGATCTTTGTCTAGTGTCAGTATAATGCAGAGGCTAAATAATGTAACAACAGTACAAAATTCAGCCCACAGTAGAATCCAACCTCTTCATTGTTTTTACAGGCTAAAACCCATTCACTTATGAAACATTAAATGTATTCTACTTTGAAAAACACTGGTATTTATTTTGGCTGCTAATAGATATTGCAATCCATAAAGAAGCAGTTGAAAACAAACATGCTGATAATGTACGGATATTTGTCCTAATAAGGTCAAAACGTCCTCTCAGTGTTTCTGTATTTCTAGAGAGGAACAGGAACCTGCCACAAAGATGAAAACTGACATGAAGTGGTCTTGCACCCAGCTTTAGCCATCAGCTCTCATTTGTAGCATACAAAGAATATTGTAATGTTGAAAAATACTGTAAAGACAAACTATGGGTGTTTTCACACAGTCTGTTTTAGCATTCCAAGTGGTCTCAGATTGAGGACTGATCATTTTATGGTCATATGTGAACACAACAAATGAACTCAGACCCCTTAAAAATGAACCACAAGCTGACTGTACTGGTCTGTGGTTCCTTCTGTGGTCTATTTTGTGTCTTATGAAAACAAAGTGATCTCATTCGGCTTCACATTTTGTTTTTGTTGAATAAAGAACTTGAGGCTTGCTGTTCATGTGTGGCTGTAGTTTTCTGTCACCTTGCAGATAATAATAATAATAATAATAATAATAATTATAATAGCCACATGTAGTGATCTTGGAATCCAAGCACCCTTCACAAATACTGCATGCAGTGTCCAGTTCTTGCCAAGTTACACAGAACACTAAAGAGACCATAGATGAACATACTGTACAAGTTTTGAGACAGTTTAATGCTAACCCTGTGAAATGCCTGCTGAATGCTGATTGGCTGATACCATGTTTTTAGGTAATCCAGTCAACATTAGGAATTAGATTACAGATAAGCACAGATGATTCAATACACCAAACTGCAGCTTGATTGGACTTACTCTTCCAGAAAACCAGCTCTGTGAACTAAACATCACCCCCTACAGATGACCACAACCAAAACTTTGCAGACAACCTCACAATGTAGTGTTGAACGTCTTTCACATGTTATCTGAGTCGAGTAAATTAAACTCCGCCCCACAAGAATTGTTATATTAGCACCACTAATAATAACATGCCAGTGACAGGAGCGGGGCAACTGTATATGACTACAGTTTATTACTACCAGCCACTTGAATAGCAATGCCTGTAAACCGGCTCATTCATGCAGTTATCCAATCAGCCAATCATTTCACAATGCTACTATTTGCACTTCTGGTAGATGCCAAACTGCATTTCGTTGCTGAGTACCTGTGCTGTGCAATGACAATAAAGTTCTAGCTATCTATCTATCTATCTATCTATCTATAGCTTAAGTTAATGTTCACATCAAGCATCAGAATGAGTAAAAAGTGATCTCAGTCCATGGCATGGCTGTTGGTATGAGTAGAGGTTACACATAATGGTGAGTGGAAACACCTTGTTGATGAGGATTTCAGAAACTGCTGATTTCCTGTAATTTTCACACACAATAGTCCCTTGAGTTTACACTGAATGGTGCAAAAAAAAAAAAAACCATCCAGTGAGCAGCAGATCTGCGGAAACTGGGCAGTTGAAGATTGGAAAAGGCCAGGTGGCGTTTTTCTAATCTTCAGCTGCCCAGTTTTAGTGAACCTGTGCCCACTGTAGCCTCAGATCCCTTTTCTTGGCTGATAGGGGTGGAACCTGATGTGGTCTTCTGCTGTTGTAGCCCATCTGTCTCAGGGTCTCATGTGTTGTGCATTCTTAGATGATTTTTTGCTCACCGTAGTTGTAAAGGGTGATTATTTGAGTAACTGTAGCCGTCCTGTCAGCTCGAGCCAGGCTGGTCTTTCTCCTCTGACCTCTCTCAACAACAAGATGTTTCTGCACGAGGAACAGCCACTCATTGAGTGTGTGCACTATTATGTGTAACCTCTACTCGCAACAACAATCATGCCAAAGTTACTGACATCACAATTTTGCCCCTTCTGTTGTTTGATCTGAACATTAACTGAAGCTCTTGACCTGCATATGCATGACTGCATGCATTGCACTGCTGTCACACGGTTGGCTGATTGAATAACTGCATGAATGAACAGGGGATCAGGTGTTCCTATTAACGTGGTTGGTGAGTGTATGTAGTGTGTGCATCAGGAGGGTGAACGAATATGAATACATTATTCCGACTGAACAGATCTTTTTTTAGAAAGCTTGCCAGCTTCAGGGAGTGAGATCCCGTTAGACGAAACAAAAGAAAATTTGCATGAGTACATGGGTTTTACTTTAATGTTGAACTTTAAAGAGCTCTTGCCTAAGCTCAAAGCTCATGAAGAGAGTTGCCAGGTTTCAGCAAAATTCACCTCAACTACAATTCAAAAACCCAAACTGTTCAGGCATAGGAAAAAATAGATGGATTATTCTTCTTTTTCTGAGTCATTTTGGGGGAAACAAGTGGTGCACATTTCTGATTTGCAGTATATAGTCTCCTCTGAAAGTTTTGGTATGGTAAGGCCAATTTTTTTTGTTTTTGCTATACACTATACACAATATTCTGTACACAATATGCTATAATATATACAATATTCTTGATATTTACATCTAGATGTGTTAAACAACTTAGAACATGACACCTTTGCTGGCAGACCACTCAATTTTTAGGTGCACAAATGGGATCCTGCAGAACCTGGCAACCCTGCCCATAGAACTTAAAAAATAGCTGTCCACAGAGTCACATATCTGTGCGGGTCTCTCCACAAAAATAATAATTTAATTAATTAAAACATGATTGTAAAACTTGCACGTTCGTTGCACTTTTTTTTCTCATTCTCATTATTCGTTATTATGCATTATTAAATGAAAGTGTTCCCATCTGGACTCGCAGCAGCACTGTAGGTTCATCCCAGTCTTGTAGAAGATTCGGGTAATGTGTCCAAGGGAACTCTTCTGATCTTTCCAAACCTATAGACATTCTGATAAAATATGAAAGAAAAATGACTCTTTCCAGCAGCTCTGTTTCTTCAGTGTTTTCCAGTGTTTCTATGGCATAGTTGTATGATTAACATTAAAAAAAAAACAAGTCTGGTACAGATACATGAATATTTTGAGCACTAAACAAGTAAAAATGGAAATACAGATAATGGCATTATGTTAGACCCCTAGTATGCATGTTTATGGTCTATGCCATTGATTTAGTAGAAATTACATGAAGCATGAGTTGGTTCCCTCACCTCATAGCTTTTTTCTCATTGCAGACACCAGACACTATTTTTCATCCACAACTAAATGATTGCATCATATAAAATACCCATTTTGAATTACATTATCCATGGGGTCGGAGTTCTAAAGAAGTTGTGGTCTGAGAGCTCATCAGTGGTTTGAGAGCTCATCAATGAGCTCAACAAACTGAGTCCACTTTTGAGTCCACTTGTATTGTGAACACCAAAAGTACTGAGGTAATTTGCAGCTAGTTCCCTTTCAGGACCACTAAGAGGACTGAGTATGGTTTATTTAAAAATAACTATATGTGAAAACACCCAAATATTACATAACAGTGCACACACATTTAAAAACTAGGTGTGGAAGCAGGAATGCAAAGAGATAGACCATTGTCATCACATAAGAGTATATAGAATCTGTATTATTTCTACGCGACTGATGAAATCTGTTTCTCCTCAGGGTCAGCTTCAGCCTCAGCATCCCCCATCAATGGCTGCCTTTTCTTCAGCTCACGCTGATACTTGGCCATAAGGGAAGCATAGATGCATCCATAGGCGGCTGCAGCAACCATCATGATGCACACAATGCCACACACAACACCAGCAATCACCACAGTGCCAATGGCACGACGGACGCTTATAGGCCGGTAACGCTGCTTAGCACAATCCAACGGCTCTGACTCACTCTGTACCACAGTGCTCTCAGGCAACGGAGCAGCGGTTGCACGTGCGCACGGGAGAGAGCCACCTTTTGTTCCTCCAGCCCCACCCCCATTCTCATTATCCATTTGGAGGCAGTAGTTGAACATCTCTACAGGAACACTCCGGATGTCACGCCCTCGGAGATCTTTGGGGAGGGTGCACTCCACAGCATCCACATAGCCACCTGAAAGACAGACACAAAGATTGAGGGAAATAGAGAAATGAAATTACAACACTCCACAGTAAACAACGCCCTGCAGTAATCTGAATTACAGCTCCAAAGCCTCCAAAGCATCAACCACTAGCTAACAATGCCAAAAGGGTCAAAAGCCCTCATGTATACAAACTGAGGAGCTGAAATCCATTTGAGGCCTGCTACAACATAAAGTCAGCCAGACACAAACACAAATATGGACTAAAGTCTATTGAGTCTTCAGCTTTTTGTGTAGTTAGATTAGTTAGTTAGAGTAGACTTGAATTTGGCCTTCCCTACAAAGAATGGTATTAGCAAGAATGGACTTATGGTTGCAGAGATACATAGAAAAGAATGTAAAGAAAACTAATCATGATGCTATAACAGTGTTAACAGATATGGATATAGACTAACAATTCATTGCACGTGAACACACACTTAGAGTCTGAACCCCTGAAACTTTCCTCCCCACCTCGATAGATGAGCCACTCCATCCAGTTCTTGAAGTCACGCAAATTGCAGTCACATTCCCATGGGTTGGAGCCAAGCTCAAGGTGCTGCAGGTTCTCAAGTGGTTCAAAGGCAGCCCTATCCAGTGCCTGGAGTCTGTTCCCGGCCAGAGAGAGCCAGATCAGGCCATGCTGATGTTCTAACAGACCGAGAGGGACAGCACCCAGGCCATTCAGTGACACATCCAACCGCTGAAGGCTCCCCAGGCCCTGCAGGAGGTCACGGTCCAGTGCTGTTAGGCTGTTGTTCCTCAGACTAAGATCAGTCAGGTTGGCCAGCTCAGCAAACAGGTGGGCTGGCAGGTTGTCCAGGTAGTTGTTGGATAGGTCAAGCCTCACCAGTGAGCTGAGGTTGGCGAATGCTGAAGCAGGCAAGGATGTGAGGTGGTTGTTGGGCAGGAGGAGGGTCTGAATAGTTGAAGGTAGCAGGGAAAGGGCAGGCAGCGTAATCAGGTCATGCCCACCACAGTCTGCCTCGGTGGAACTGCACACACAAATGGATGGACAACTGGTGCACAACTGAAGGTGCAGAACCAGAAGGTAGAGCACACAGTGCACTGCTGAGAGATAATAACAAAAAAGAGGAGTGTAATCATTATTTTAAAGTATTTACTGCAATTCAATTAATTAGACAACCTGTCTTTTCTACACTCCCTTTATAAAAATGTAAGTTTAATAAATGGACGTCCAGGGGACAAACATCTGTAAACGCTGTCTGCACATCAAACTGAACCGAGTCATTAAAGCTTAGTGCTGAGAGCGTGTGTGTGTGTGTGTGTGTGTGTGTGTGTGAGAGAGAGAGAGTTTGGAAACCAGGACTGACATAGATTATTAATGAGAAAGGCCAATGTCAACCAAGACTACTGCAGTGCTCACATGATAGGCATCCTTTAGCTGCCTGGCATTTCAAAATTGCCCTCTTTCAAGGCCAGTCTGAAGGGTATTCACAGAGGGAAAAAATTTATATACAGATTATGTAGCAAGTCTTTTCTACGATTTATTAGTCTATTACTGATTCATTCTCTTTCTCTGTCTTTTTCTTACAATATACAGTACAATGTAATTGTGGCTACATTATAGAATCATCATTCATTAATACACCACTGATGAGATGAACCTCCAAGATATTGCATCAGTTCCAGCATTAGGTATATATAAGTATTTGTAACTTCATTTAAAGGAGGGTCAGGCAAAGTTTGTCAAAATATGGCAAGTTTAGGTCTCTAATGGTTAAGTAGGTTGAGGTGAATAAGATTGGAATGAATTTTTTACACCTTGAGCCAGTCCCCTACTCCACACTGCTTGAAAGCCAAGTTATAACAATATAAACATGTGAAATTCAGCTCATATTGATTTATGAGAATAGCAGGGTGTGCTTGCTGATTTCAGACTGTGATAAGGGTAGAATCATCGGGTTTGGGGTGTGTCTATACAATGACTGACAAGAGACCCATCCAAACTAAAACAGCACTCTGTATCGTAACGCAGTTTTCTAAACACGTTTTCCCAGGCACATAATACACTTGTGCTGAGGCTATGGCTTAAACAATCATTATTTTTTATCTTGTTCTATGTTATTATCCAGGTTATTTGTACAAGTAAGAAATATAAAAAGTCAACTGTTGCAGCCTTAAAATTAAAATTGTCTCTATTTTAAATGTTATGTAAATACTTGAAGAGCTATGTTTAACCTGGTTGCTTGACGCAGATCCAGGCAACCCACGGACACGTGAGATAGACTGTATAATAGGGCCGTATATAATTAAATTGCACATTATTAGTGTGGCATGTTGGTGCAGTGGATAGCATTGCCTCCTCACAGCTCCAGGGTCCCAGGTTGGGTCCTAAGCTTGGGTTACTGTCTGTGTGCAGTTTCTCATGTCCTCTCTGTGTTCGTGTGGGTTTCCTCAGGGCTCCAAAAAACATGCCAATGAGTGGATTGACTAAGATAAGTTGCCCTTAGGTATGAACTGTGTTCCATCATGCCCAGTGTTCCCAGGATAGGCTCCAGAGCCACCTCAACCCTGACCATGGTAAAGCGCTTACTGAAAATGAGTGAGTGAACAATATTAGTAATGTGCTATATCTCTTTCTTCCTCCAGTTTCATATCTGAGTGCCTACTCCCTCCAACATAGGCTTACAAAATTCTGTTCTCATGTTTTTGATGGTCCTGTGAGTCTTGCAGGATCTCAGTCCTAATGCATACCTCTACTCTGAGATGCCATAATTACCTCCCACATGATATGCTACTGTCACATTGGAAAACTAATTGGTCTTGCACATTCTCATTCTGCTGTTCTGTTACTCTGTAACGTCAGCTGTTAGTGTGTGGCTATGACCACGTATGTGTTTTGAGTGTGGGTGGATGTTCATGTTTAAGGTTATATACAGTAGACACCAGTGACACCTGAGACCTGCCCTTTGGTTTGGACTTGATCCTAGTGTAATGGGAGAGTATGTCAATCATTCAGCCACTTTTTTTCAGTCTAGATTTTCAGTCTATGAGTTTCCACTGTCCACTTTTTTCACCCTCAGCACTGGATACACACATGCTAAAAAATATTTAATGTCTGGTGCAAAGATTCATAAGATGTGTGTTTTCGAATATTCATTCATTCACTCATCTTCAGTAACCACACTATCCTAGTCAGTGTCATGGTGGATCCAGAGCCTATTCCAGGAACACTGGGTGTGAAGCAGGAATACACACTGAATGGGACACCAGTCTATTGCAGGGCATCATGCACACATTCACGCACTTGTGACACTTAGGGGAAATCTAGAGATCAACCTACTGGCATGATTTGAGAGACAGAAAGAAACTGAAGAACTTGAGAAACTCTATACAGACAACAACCCGAGCTTGAGGTCAAACCAGAGATACTGGATCTGTGAGGCGGCAATGCTACTGCGGCAGGCAGAGTGTCAGTTTGGCAAAGGCTGTAACAAGAGAGGAAGATTGGGGGATGAAGGAGAGAGTTAATTAGTGAGAGGGTTAATTAATGAGTTAAGAGTGAGGTTCACCTGGTTATGCTGATTATGATCATTATAACCCAAGCCTTTATTCTCTGTGTGTGTTTCCTCCTGTGTGTTTTTAGTCATGTGGAGTAGGAGCATGAGAAGCTGAAACAGTGATAATTATGTTCTCTTTATGTGCTCACCACTGCCGGGTTACACTGAACTCACAGACAGGTAAACAAAGAGAACATAAATATAGACTGATTCATCTCATTTTTCTCATGATAAGATTACTTACTTATTAATGTTGCTAAAACTTGACTTAGTAATTTTACTCAAGTTTTACAGAAGTTGTAAAATTTCTGACTAAACATTTTGTACACAGGTATTATCATGCATGTCCCATAGTGTATAGAATTTGTGTTGGTGAACATTAAGTCTGAAGCACAGTACATACAGTATTCCCTGCCTTGCCCTCTCTACCTTTTTATTCAGATGAACTGTACTGTATGCCAGATTGTAATTTCTCTTCCCTGTAAGAATTCCTAATTCATCTGAGAAAGAGTATTTAGAAAAGCAGTTTTGATTAAAGACAATATTTTAAAATATTAGCATTTCTTTGCTTTTTAACACATACATGCACACAACTGAGACATATTAATATGATCTCATCTTACAAACGAATTGACAGAATGTATGTGTATAATCATCATACTACAACCAGAGTCACTAGCATCGCTAACTCCAGATGAATGGCAAATTCTTATATCTCTGTGCCAGTCCCCTGTGCGAGTAGATAGCTCTGTTATTAACTTACACACGCTGTTTTGAGTGGTTCCTCTGCAGTGCCTTATTGCAGTCCCAGCAATGAGCCACATAGCTACGGTCTGCCTATGAGTGACAGTGGTTCCCACCTCAGAACTGGATAAGCATCAGTCTGCCTCGATGCCCACCTTCAGTGTTATAGGGCAGACAGGCTGCTAGCTGGGCAAGTGTCTGAGGGAAGGAGAGTGTCAGAGAAAATTGTTTATTCTTTTTTGTATTTTCATACAACATCATTCTGTATAAAGAGCTTCTACTGGTTCAGAGTTTCGAGTCCAGGAAAAGCCAAGCACTGCAAGGTTCTAGGTTTTTCCTAGTCTAGCAATTTACTGAAGCACTTTATAAGAGTTGAATTAGGGGTATCAGGATATGTTTAGATCAAAGCAACATGAAAGCGAGTCAGGCAAATGGTCAGCTGATCAAAAAACAGGCAGAACCTAGGCGATACTGGGTAAAGTGAAGGAAGCTATTGTCAGTCCACTAATAAAAAGAGGCAGATATCAAAGGATTGGAATCATCAGACACAATGCTGGAGTGAGACTTCACAAAGTAACCACGAGAGTGTGGATTATTTAAAGGGAGTAGTGTGATTAAACACAGGTGAGTTCTGTTAGTATCCATGTGGATGTGGTGGTCCAAGGAAAGAGAGGTGGTTGCCAGCTAAGTACAGTACATACTGGAAAAGTGTAACGTGGGTGGCTGAATGACGCAGGGATTTTTGAGACTATTAAGCCCGTGGGAGGTAATGTAAACATTTTCTTAGTTGCTTCTCTCAACTTGTTCATTAGCTTAAGGATGATACCCAGAGGTCAAACTAACAGATAACCCTACGTTTCCATGCAATTCATACTTGAGACATGAATTGCAGTCCTCAATCTGACACAGTGGGCCTCATTTATCAATTTTCCTTTCCGTAAATATTTTTATAGGCTACACCAAACAAAAAATTCCCGCAAGATTTACAAACGTTCTGATTTTCTTCACACTCACAACCATATTCTTATCAATGCCAATCACACATAAATTGCAAAGCATGTTCATGGCACAGCTAATTTGCATTTAGTGATGCCCATAAAACTCCATAAAAGCTCACAAAATAAGAATAAAATGGTGAGAGAAAAGGAAATTTTCAGAGGCATAGGTGGAAGTTATTTTGACTCACATCTACACCAATAAAGAAATATTACTTAGCAGCATAATAGCAAATGAAAAGGCCAGAAAAATTACACAAAAGCTGAATTAGGTGTGAATTAAGTGAGGTGAAAAGAAAATGAGTTCACATGAAAATGGAGGAAAAAAGATGAGTACACTGTACCCAGGTGGACACCAAGCACATGACACAAGGTTTTAATTGTCTTGGTGACTGTTGACCAGAAGTCTCTCACACCGACAATAAACCAGTGAACCCACTCCAAGTGCCATCTTGGTAACGCGTGTCATCACAGGAGAGCATGTGTCTTAAAGGAACATTATGTATTTGGGAAGAAGCTCAATGTGGGATGCAGCACACTAGGGAATATATGGCTCATTATAGGTTGAATCATATCAGATCGGTCACTTATCTCTTTTTGAAATGTGCCAGCAGCAAGAAATTCAAGCAATGACAAAAGAGGAATGGTACAAAATCATTTTGTCAGTCTAATAAGTGCAAGCTTTAAAGTGTTGCAAAGCATTAAAAGACAATTCCTTGGTAAACTGAAACAATTTATAAGCCAGCTTTCATCCTCCAAAAATCCATATAAAATTCCAGTGAATTATGCCAGTCATATGATATGAAGCCTTTCAATCAAGGTGATAGTCAGAGGTCCAACTAATCATTAGAGAGTCTCCTTACATATTTACATAAACATCATATTTCTTGTGTAAATGTTCCTACAAATGATTTACAAAATAAATCTATTTTTATTAGTTTGTATCTAGCTTGATAAATGAGGCCCAATGTCCTTTGGAATTGTGAAGTATCTGAAACCGCGCTGAAACATAAATTCTGCTATTTTGAAAGCTGTAGGTAAGCCAGGAAAAAGAATGAGCCAGAGGGACTTTAAAAAACAGAAGAGGGCCCATCGGGCTTGTGTTGGAATGAATCAGAGGGGCTGTGTAAAGTAAAAAATGGTCCATCTGGCTTGTCTTGGGGTATTAAAGCTTTTTTGTGATTGGTGTAGACTACAGAGGTGTTTGGTTCCCTCCAGCCAGTGTCACTTTTTTTTTCCCAGTGCCAGTTTTACTGCTAGAAACTTACTTTTAGATGTAGATTTACTGTCATATTTTACACAGTTTACACAGTATAAACAGTAATAAAGGGTGAGTGAAATTCTGTAATTGCAGAGCCCCAACAGGAAAGCAGTCAGTTAACGAAGAATAATTAATAGCATTAATAGGAAAACTAAAATACAAAGGTGAAATATAAAAAATACAAACTAAAATGTGTGCATAATAAAAAAAAATGATAAACTATATACCATGAACTGTGCAGTATTATAAAAATCCTGTGAATACAGGTGAAGTTGCAGGTTTTTGTGATGTAAAAAAAAAATCCACTCTTAATATGATATAGCAACCAACAAAAACAAATTGAAATAAAACAAAAAACAAAAAGAATTTTTTTTTTACAATAATCTGGTTGCATAAGCATGTACATGCTTAACCAGTACTTTGGTAAAGCATGCTTTGCTTGCAATTCAGCACTCAGTGTTTTCAGGTAAGAATCTACCAACTTAGCACATCTTGATTTGTCAAATTTTATTCCAATCTTCCTTGCAAAAATGCTCCAGATCTAATAAATTGTGAGGAGATCTGTTGCTTGTTGCAAAATAGATTGGAGCTATCCCTAATTCTCTCTATCTTGACTGGAGCCCCAGTCCCAGCTGAAGAGAGATGCTGCCACCACTATGCTTCACTGTTGATATGGTGTTCTTTGGTGATATACTGTCAAACATATCTTTTAGAATTATGCCCAAAAGGTTCTATTTTGGTCTCATCAGTCCATAACACATTTTGCCACATGGTTTGGGCTGATTGCATGTATGTTTTGGGAAAATGTAGGCGAGCTTAGGTGATTTTTTTTTTTTTATGAGAAAGAGCTTCCATCTAAATACCCTACTCCACAGGCCAGACATGCGAGGAATATGACAGTTTGTTGTCACATGCAGGGAGTGACCAGTACTTGCCAGATATTCCTGCAGCTCCTTTTCGTCTTGTCCTTTCATCAATTTTGGAGGGACGTCCTGTTCTTGGTCATGTCAGTGTGGTGCCCCATTTTCTCCACTTGTTGATGATGGCCTACACCAGCGGCGGTTCTGGCTTACTTGGCACCCTGGGTGAAATAATATGACAGAAGACAGCAAGGATGTTTGTTTTAGCATTGGAATATCCCCTTGGTGATGCATGAAAAAGCCATGATCCTCTTGCAATACAATCATAGAAAATGTTTAAGATGCCAATCAAGCAAAGTGAACTAAATCATTAATGTGATTAGTTTTGTTCATTTTGCTGCAGATAACACACATTATTAAGAAAACGTTAAGCAGGATTATGTCAGATTCTGTATGCTACTGTATATCAGAAATGGGGGTTCATTTGGTTGTATTTCTTTAAGTGTTTTTATTGACAGTACTGCACAAAGTTAGAGGTGCAATATTGATAGGTAAATCTCCCCCTGTCTCACTTTGGACTTCTAAGCAATACAAATAGGAGGAACGACAAGGAAGGCAGTACAAGGCGGCCATTCTGACAAAGGTAAATATTCAATATGGTGACATGACACCACTGATTAACAGGCGAGCGATAGAAGAGTGACTGCACATATGTCATTATCTGACATTTTTGTGCAGGCACCCAGGACGGGAGGCGGCACTAGGTGGCCCATCGCACTCCTGCCAGGATCTGCCACTGGCCTTTACGGTGTTCCATCTAATGTTTTGGAAATGCTTTTGCACTCTTCTCCTGATCAATACCTTTTGATAATGAGGTCCATTACACGCTTTACAACCTCTTTGTGGACCATGGCTTCAGCAGTTGGGTGAAACCAAGAAATTAAAAATCGTAGAGAAAGAGCTGATCTTTATTTGGGGTTAATCAGAATCACTTCATTGATGAACGATGTATGATAATTACTTTAGTACATGAGTTTGAATGTGATTGGTTAATTCTGAGCACAGTCACATGACCCATTATAAAAGCACACTTATGCAACAAGGTTATTTTAAGTTTTTTCTTTTTTTTCCTCCTAGAAAGATTCTATTTGTTTTTCACTTGAATTATGCTGGTTGTTTTATTGTGTTAAAGGTGGAAAATGATCTGACATTTATCTTGCTTTCATTTTTTACATCACAGAAACCTGCAAGTTTAACAGGGGTGTGTTAAAATAGGGCACTTTTCTAGCAGCAAGTAGTGGCATAGTAGACAACAGTGATATAAATATGTGCAAGGTGCCATATGTAAACAGTTGTGTATTAAGTAAAGTGTTAAGTGTAGTGCAGTCTATACATTACAGCACCAAGTTTAAAATAATGTGCAATGTGCAGTTAGTGTCTGGCTAGTACAGTGTGTGGATATTTAGCAGTCTTGTATCCTGTGGGAAGAATCTGTCTCTGATTCTGTTCATCGTGTTCCAATACTGAAACAGTACAGGCTGTGGTTCAGATGCTTGGGGTCTTTGATAATCCTCCAGGCTCTCCTCAGGCACCATCTGGTGTAAATGTACTGGAGGGAAGGAAGCTCTCTTCCAGTGACATGCTGAGCAGTACTACACACTGCAGGTTTTTCAAGAGCATTGCAGTTCCCAAACCAGCAGGTAATGCTACCAGTCAGGATGCTCTCTATGGTACAGGTCTATAAAGCCTGAGGATTATAGGGCTCAGACAGAACCTCTTAAGGCACCTGATGTTGCAAAGACATCATTGTGCCTTCTTTATAACGGGTCTACTTGTAACACCACCACATACTGTCATATTTTTATATATACATGTGTTTAATTATTGTCACATGTTGTGTTGAAAATGCTGCCTTTTGTGCTGCAATCCACAAAGCGTTTGGGTCTGGGCTCTCACTATTGCGAGACTTTGCGAGCTCGTGCCGGATATGTCATCAGGTACCGAAGTGGGAGTTTCAGGAAGTGTACATAAGCAGACAAAAACAAAATAAGAGAGAGTGCTCAACGGATTAAAAACTGACTGCTAAGAGGATTATTGTCAAGCTGGACTGAGTATATTGCTGCGGTGGAATACCGGTGGGACTATTTTTGCCTTTTGTGCCTTGCGGGAGGATTCACAAGTGGGAGTTGCTACTCGGTGGAAAGGAGGGACCGAAAAACGGGTGAGGCTGATCCCTATAAAGACTTTAAGCCTGTATATAGACTTTTACAGAGGACTTTTCCACGACGGCCAGAGAGACTGAGGGTGCTTGGGGTTGCTTGTATATACATATATATATTGGGTGATGAATTTTTGTATATACTTTTGTGTAATACACTACAAAACACTGGACGTTTTTTTTGGTGCTTGCCTTATTATTACCCTGCAACATACACGCTGTTAGTGTCAGAATCATATTGTAACCAGTGCCTCTCCGGGGTGAGTGTTACAGAGTGGTGGCCTGTACAGGGAACTAGCAGTGTGTTGTTATTAAGAAAAAAATGGAGTTTACTAATGAGCACAATGTGGACAACACTGCTGGAGATAATATTGTAGCCCAGGCAGTAGTTTTCCAGCAGACCCGTTCATGGCTAGGCGCAATCCCACTGCTGAAATGCTGATTTTTCTATATCTCTCTGATGATGATAATGATGTTGATGCTGATGTACCAAATACTGATATATGTAATATGCAGATAATGCAAACTGAGGTGGAGCAAGTAAAAAGTGATTTATTGGACCTAAAAACACAGATTGAAATTCTAGAGGCAGATCACGGACAATCTATTACCAGCATTCTTAATAGAAAAGCTGCTTTAAGGGAAGCTGTGGAGGCTAACATTGACACACTGCAGGATTCTTTCCAGCAATCTTTGGAAAAACTCGAGAGGGCAGTTGTAGATTGCTTTCTTAGGAGGGACACTAAGTGGAAGAGTCAGATGAAGAAGATTAGTAAAACCAGTGCACCTACACTTTCTAGATTGCATACTCACCCCCCGGCTACCCCTCATATTCCCAATATACACCATCCCAGATCCAAGCATGATAACTCTCAAGCCTGGTTCCACCTCCCGCAAACATAAGCAGTACATACACAGTAAGCCAACCCATACATACCAAGACACCCACCACCGTACCTTCTCACATCTTGTCTGGTGCTTCTTCATTCTGTGCGAGACCTCCTATACATCTGGACTTCCCCTCCTTCGGTGATTCTGCTGAAACATCTGATGTCCTCAACTTCTTAGAGCAGTGCGAGAACTTCTTCGACATTCAGCCCTGACCAAACGCTGAGCTCATGGGAACTCTGAGCACAGTGTTGAGAGGACCTGTGCTGAACTGGTGGAAGGCAGAAAGAGCTAAAGTCCAGAATTGGAAGACATTCAAAGACACCTTCATGACAGCTTTCCTTCCTGAGGACTACCTAGCAGAGGTGGAGGACAGGCTCAGAGCAATAGTACAACAGCCGGGGCAGAAACTGTGAGATTTCGCCTATGATTACCGTGCTCTCTCTTTGAAATGGAAGGCAGACATCATGGAGGAGTTGGTAAGCCGCATCCTGAATAACATCAATCCCAGGGTTGCAGACTGCCTAAAAGGGACAGTAACCACTGTTGAACAGCTGGTCAAGGTGGGCTCCAGGGTAGAAAATGACTACATGGGGGCGAAGGACTACTGGCAAAAGGTGGGAATGTTGAATGCCAAGGAAAAAGGTTCAAGAAACCACCTGGAAGCTGAGGTCCTAAAGATCTTGCAGGGATGTCAGTTACACAGCATCATGACAGGCTCATCACATCCTCCCTACTCCAGGTACCATTAAAGGTTGCTGGGGAAGAAATAAGAGCAATTACTGGCACAGGCAGCACATATACCCTAATAGAGCAGAAGATATGGAGAAAACCGAAAGAGAATATAGTCCACACTGACCCACACCACCAGCAATATTCATCATGGCAGATGGGAAAGTGCATGTCTCCAGAGCCAAGAGCCTGAAACCATATGAGTGGCACGGTTCCACCTGGACATTAGACACATATGTCATGGATGACGCCCACCTGACCTTTCCCGTTATCCTGGGGTTAGACTTCATCGTAAAGACTGCAGTAGTTCTTGATGTGGCTAACAGCCATTACGGGCTGACTTCAGGACAAGGATATGATTACCATCCATTCCTTCATCATCAGTGGATATCAAAACGTCAAAAGCACAAGCAACAACAACTAGACTCAACGGTGACTCTATATTATGCATTACCACCAGAACCAGTACTCCTGTGTCTGACAGCGTCCCGCGATGACTCTACTCCCCAGTGGGACTCCAACAAACAGCAGGAGCTAATGAAGCTGATGGAAGCCTGGCCTTACATCACCTCAAATATACTGGGCCAAACCACCATGGTCAAACAACATATTTCCACCCTGAATGAGGTACCAGTGAGAAGTTGGGCATACAGAATGGCACCGTTTAAAAAGGACATCATAGAAGAGCATGTCGACAAAATGTTACAGGATGGCATCATAGAGCCCTTCTCATCACCTTGGTCCTCCCCTGTGGTATTAGTGCCTAAACCGGATAACTCCTACCGGTTTTGTGTCAACTACAGGAAGGCGAACAGCAACACCATACCGGATGCTTATCCAATGGCCGTCCTGCATGACATCTTCGAATCATTGGAAGGGGCCTCCTGGTTCATGACTCTGGATTTGCAGTCCGGTTATTGGCAGGTGGAGATGGAGGAAGAAATCAAGCAGAAGGCAGCCTTTATCACCACCAACGGCCTGTATCAATTTAAGAAAATGCCATATGGACTACGAAATGCAGCTGCTACTTTCCAGCGGCTGATGGAGCGAGTGCTGAGCAGGCTGAGAGGAAGAATCTGCTTTGTGTACATCGATATCATCATCATATGCTCCCAGACCTGTGAACAGCACACCACATACATCAGTGCTGAATGACAGAAACTCACCCAAACTAACCTCACCCTCAACATGAAAAAATGCCACTTCTTTAAACAACAGCTGAAGTTCTTATCATCTCAGGACAAAGGGTGGAAGCTGACACTGAAAAAATCCAAGTGGTAGCAGACTATCCAGCTGGTACAAATACCCTGAAGGCTCTTCAGTGCTTCTTGTGTTTAACAGGCTGGTACCATAAGTTTTGCCAACTTGGCCGCACCCCTGAACTGCTTGAAAAAGAAAAGGGTTAAATGGTAGTGGTCACCTGAATGTCAAGCCAGTTTTGAAGCATTGAAAGCTGCACTTCAGAGTCCACCAGTGCACATCCCAACCTCTTCCTGCCTTTCCAAGTCCACACTGATGCCACTGAGCTGGGATTAGGGGCCATCTTGAATCAGCAATCTGAGGAGGGGGAGAAGGTTATAGCATATGCCTTAAGGACATTAAAAGGGGCTGAGCTAAACTATTCCACCTCAGAGAATGAGTGTTTGACAGTGCTGTGGGCAGTAGAAAAGTGGAGGCACGTCCTAGAAGGAGGGGAGTGCACTCACCTGGGTGTTCAACTGCCCAAAGACCTCCTCTCGACTAACAAGGTGGACTCTCCAGCTACAATAGTTTAATAGCCTTTGAACCGGTTTCCGTGGGCTTTGCACATTGACGGAATGTCATCCACCACCACCAAAGTGACCTATCGCATTCTTTATCTGAAATTGCTCAAGCTCAGAACACAGATGCCACCATAAGACAACTAAAGACAAAGCAGCAGGACCAAAGTAAACCCACCCACCATATCGGGTTTAACGACCCCAGGGCATGCTGTAAGGAAGACTCCCATTAAAAGACCAAGGAGAAAAATATCAGCTGGTAGTGCCACAAAATCTAATACCAAGCTTCTTGCATCACTTCCACTCCAACCCACTAGAGGGCCATCTCGGAAGTTTGAAGACCCTGCTACATGTGCTGGAAGTAGCCTGGTGGCAGACCGTACAAAAGGATGTCTGGGAGTTTGTCAAGCTGTGTACCACCTGCCAGAAATACAAATATGAAAACACCAAACCCTCTGGGTTCATACAGTCCACAGAGGTACCTGAGGCAGGGCACACCCTGGGGATCAACCTCATGGGACCTTTCCCTGTGAGCAAAGGGCGAAACACCTACCTGCTGGTGATAGTAGATTATAAAGTGGGTAGAGATGTTCCCTTGGTGAGAAGTACTTAGGGAGGAATTTTTTACCAGATGGGGGTACCAAATACCTGATCTCTGAGTGCGACCCCAAGTTTATGTCAGTACTACCGGCTGAACTTTGCAAAAAATGGGATGTAACTCAAAAACTCATGCTACCACACGCAGACAAACCTGACCGAAAGGTCAACAGAACCCTGAAGGTCATGATTTCATCATACGTGGGAGACCAGCATGATACCTGGGACCAGTGGATCCCTGAGTTCAGGTTTGCCGTAAACAAAGCTCACCATTAGGCAACTGGGAGAACGCCAGCCGAGCTCATGACAGGCAGACCTGTCAAGGGATCACTGGAATAGTTGATACATCAACCCCCAATGCCAGACCAATCCACCTATCCTGTAGTGCAGAGAAAAAATTAAATAACAGAGGAGATTAAGCACAGGATGGGGTTGCATCCGACAAGACAACCTAGATATTATAATGCCAGGAGGAAAGATGCGCAATTTCATCCCAAGATCTAGTCTGGCTCCGATCACATCCTCTTTCTAGTGCCCCCACCAAGTTGTGTTCAAAATGCTGTCTTTTGTGCCTCAAAGTGTTTGGTTCTGGGCTCACAGTATCATGAAACTTTGCGAGTTCGCCACACCGCATACATCATCACGTACCGACGCGGGAGTTTCAGGGAGTGTACATAAGCAGACAGAAAGAAAGTAAGAGAGTGCTCAACTGATTAAAAACTAACTGCTAAGAGGATTACTGTCAAGCTGGACCGAGTATATTGCTGCGGTGGAATACTGGTGGGACTATTTTTGCCTTTTGTGCCTTGCAGGAGGATTCACGAGTGTTCACGGAGTTGCTACACGGCGGAAAGGAGGATCCGATCACCCAGGACCGAGGGGTGAGGCCGATCCCTTTAAAGACTTTAATCCTGTATATAGACTTTTACAGAGGACTTTTCCATGATGGCCAGAGAGACTGAGGGTGCTTGGGGTTGTTTGTATTGAAAGCCACACTGAAAGCCAAGATCAACTGATTAAACAGATGGAATCAGTTGTGGCTCCTGCTTGATTAGAATGAAAACCTGTACCAACACCAGCCAAGTCTCTGAGCCTAGTGTACAGTCTAGAGGACACTATGGTCTTGAGATGTAATCTACAAACAGCATTCTCACATAGGTGTTCCTTCTTTTCCTGGTGAAAGAAGTGTGTGGTGCAGTGGAGATTGTGTTGTCCAGTCTTTAACTGTGCAGATCAGGTCTTTAACATGCCTCTCAAAAAACTTGCTGACAATGGAGGTGTGCGCTAGTCCACATGATGTAAAAGAAGACATGATTCATCAGACCAGGCCACCTTTTTCCATTGCTCCATGGTCCAGTTCTGATGATCACGTGCCCATTGTAGGTGCTTTCCGTGGTGGACAGGGTCAGCATGGGCTCTCTGACCGGTCTGCAGCTACACAGCTCTATACGCAGCAAGCTGCGCTGCACTGTGTGTTCTGACTCCTTTCTATCAGAGCCACCATTCACTTTTTAGCAGTTTGTGGTACAGTAGCTCTTCCGTGGAACCAGACCAGACCAGAGTGAATTATCTCCATTATGGTTTTTTTCAGCTTCAGACCACATTCAGACCACAGGCATATTATCTCCTTCCTAACAGTACAGACATATGGTCTACTAAGGCTGTACCATTTGCTGGTACTAGGCCTGAACAATTTTCCAAGATGTATAAACAAATAAACTACACACAGTTTACACAAAACTAAACATCAATAGATAGTATCTTTGAAATAAATTGTCTTTGATACTAAAATACTTGTTTGCATTTTCAATTATTCAGTAAACCAAAATCAGTGAAGAACATTCTTTAAGATTGTAAGTCTTTTTTCTTTTAATGAGAAATCAGATTGTATCAATATCTTATTACAATTGTTCTTTAGCAGTGTAGTTGGAAAAAATGTTAGACCAAACAATATTAAATCAAATGATTATAACCCTTTTATGATTTAAATTTTGCATCTTCATGAGGATAACTGGTATAAAAAGCATTAATATTAAAGTAACTGATATTAAAATTTCAGTGTTTGAATTATGCTAAAAATCATGCTAAAATCAATAGGTATGGTAGGCATACTAGCATAACATGCTAGAATATAGCATTCACCAAGTATTGCTAAACAACTGTATTCTAACTGAAACAAACACTAAAAGACAGTGAAAGACATTTTAACACTTAAAAATGCCATATGTATTTGATTTTGCAGAATATTAACCAAAAACCACATTACATATTTTTTTAGCCCTCTACATACTTACAAATATTAACAAAAATATGAATTCATAAGCAACAACAAAGAAATTGATAGGGGAAAAAAGGAACCCAAATTAACATGAGCACTTTGTTGCAAAGCTGTTCTTGGCAGCTTTGAGATATCTAAGATATGAAGAATTCGATTTTTGCAACATTGTGGCTCAATTTTGGCCCATTGCTCTTGGCAAATCATCTTCAATTCATCGAGGTTACAAGGGTTCCTCCATAAACGTTCAATGTGATTCAGGTCAGGAAATTGACTAGGCTATGCAAGGCCTTCTTGCGTTGGCTGTATTTTTGGGGTCGCTGTCTTGTTGAAATGTCCATCTTCTCTCCAGATTCAGTTTCTTGGCTGATGAGATTAAAGTCTCCTCTAATATGTCCTGGGAAATCGCTCCATTCATGTTTCCTTCAATGATGTTTAACGTCCCAGCACCAGTTGCAGAGAAGCAGCCCCATATCATGATGCTCCCACGTCTGTACTTTACTGTGGGTATGCTGGTCTTGGGATCAGTGCAACCCTTCTTTCTCCAAACATGATGCAGTGAATTATTGCAAAAGAAGATTTCTATTTTTGTTTTCATCTGTACAATGTGCATTGTTCCAAAAGATCTCTTATTTTATCTAAATGCTTTTAGATGCACATCTCAGTGCTTCTTTTCTTAGGATGAGAATCATGGGAGTTGCAGACATGGGAGTGTCAAAATGCAGCTGTAATATTACACTGTCTAGTCTTTATTTTCAACCGACCATGGTGCAAAGCACAGGGCTTGTGTAGGAGAATTGTGGAGAATTCAATTCTGATTTATTATTATTTTAATATTTATCTGATTTAGTGTAAGATGTTTATTAGCTTCACAACAGTAAAGTCGCTTTCGCATGTATGTGATGACATTATTCATTTCTGCTGCTTTGGCATAGGTGATAATAGCAAGTATAAGGTTATGCAGCCAATTTCTAGATATTTTTTCATTTCCAGCTGGAAATTATTCTATTGGCAGATAATCTGCTTATTTCAAGTGTTTATTTCTAGAAAGAAGCGAAATTATCTGCCAATAGAATAAGACAATTTCAAGCTTGAAATTAGTAAAATATGTCTAGAAATAGGTTTAATAATCATTTTTAGTTTTGGTTCATTGTTATCTTAAAATAGGAAATACTAGTTAAATGTGACAATATTTAAAGTCTTTCCACTTCCGCTAATATTTTTTGTGCATACTGATTACATTTAAACACATCATCCAAGATTTTCTAGCAGACTATGATTTTATATGACTTCAGTGTGACATTGAAGTCCTAACAGTGGTTAGGTAATACATCTCTTGGACTTTGTATCCGATGAATGAGTGAAGCAAGGTGATACAGGTGTGTGTTTAATAAAACACGAATCTTTTGTTCTTTTGTATATAGCGCAGACATATGTGTAGTGTACATTCTGTGTAGTTCTGTGTTGTTTTATGTAGCACCATGATCCTGGAGGAACGTTGTTTCGTTTCACTGTGTACTGTACCAGCTGTATATGGTTGAAATGACAATAAAGCCACTTGAATTGAGTTGACATACGTGCAGACCCACACACACACACACACACACACACACACATACACACACACACTGGATGTTTTATTGGAAATGGGCCGTATGTCTAATATATAAAGGATCAGAATTAATCCAGATGGATCAAATGACTATGAAGTCTTGAAGTCGGCTAGCTCTGACAGCATGTGTGTAATGATATGTCACATGAGGTGTTGCAGTGTTGATGACAATGTCAGGATCTGCTCCATTTACAAAAGACTAGTGTCCTTTAAAATGCCTACTCTTAGATCATTGGCTTTGTTTCCTATGTGTCACCTATAATTCACAAACAACACACTATTACACAAAAGTCATAAACATACAAATACAAGAGTCTCTGTAACAGAAGAGATTCTAATAACAAAAGCACTAAGGCCTCTGGCATCAATTATTAAGAGCACCCGCCAGGAGAATAGGACACACACGAATATTACTCACATCTATATGCTCAAACAGACTGTGCACACATCCAGATGTATACAGACATTTACGTGTACATTGCAGGAGTGTGTTTCTTTAGGGCTTCCATCTCATACACCATTACTATCACATACTCAGCAACAAAGCAGCATTCTTACTCATCTGACCCTCTCTCTCTCTCTCTCTCTATCACACACACACACACATACACACACACTTTCATTATCACATGCTCTCTCTTTCTCCCACTAATATGCTCTTTCTTCCTCCCACACACACCCAGGCTGACACACAGATGAACATGCATACATAATATGCATTCTATGTGGATGTGTTAATGTGTGTGTCTGGCTAAAACAAATAACAATTGATTTTCAGCGATAATCTGATTTCATAGCCCACAGTCATAATGCATAATCATCTATCAATCTGTTAAATGAGATAAATCTAAGATCCTATATGAAAATGGGTTATATTGTAATACTGTGTGTGTGTGTTTGTGTGTGTGAAAAAGGTTGACTGAGACACTCACCGTCTCCCTATCTGACGTCCTTCTCAGCTCTAACCCCTTCAGATACAGGCAGTGAGGTTTTAGGGTAGATTAATAATGGAGAGACACAGGAGCAGCTCCTATAATGCTCTGAAAAGGAAATGAAAATATTCTCCTGCTGACAGTAGCAACAGCAACCCCGAAAAAAAGGAGGAGGAGGGGTTGTCAGAGGAAGAAAAGGACAGCAGATTAGAATAAATAAGAAAAGAAAGATCAGGGAAGGAGATTTAAATCCTGCACAGCCCTTGTTGTCACTCCAGTAAGTGGGTTTATTCCCAGTCTCTGTGGTCTACAGCCGATCACTCTGCCACGGGTCTGTGCTGGTATGCTGCTGAAACCACAATGCGTGCCTTTCTGTGAGTGTGTGTGTGTGTGTGTGTGTGTGTGCGTGTGGGTGTGCGGGCGCCAGTGTGTATCTCTTCAAGTGCAAGATGTCCTTGGGACAGCCTCGGCTGTGCGTGTGTGTGTGTGAGTGTGAGTGTGTGTGTGTGTGTGTGTGTGTGTGTCTTCAGCAAGAGTATATGTGCAAGGCTTGGCTTGTTAAAGATAGCAACATTAGATCATGCTGTGTCTAGAAGGAAGAAAATGTGAAGGTAGGAGGCTATCAGCTGTGTTAAGGACCTAATACTTAATGAATTGCTGTGAGCTAATAGGATGGCTTCTCTCTTTTCTTGCAATATCTCACCCTCACTCTAGGAAGAAAGAATGTGTGTTATGTGTGCACCTGTGCTAAAAACAAAGAGAAATAGAGAGTGTACACAGTCTGGACAGACAGACAGGTGACAGATTAAATGAAAAACCCATGCCTCTGTTATTGTGTAGGGGACCATTTCCTGGCACGTGTCCTCTTAAAGGGAATGTCACTGCAAATCGATAGACCTCAGGTATTTATATGTTCATAAAACAGGTAGAATAGTATCTGTAAATGGTAATGGCTTTTACCTGTAACCTCCACATTGTTAGATGTTAAGCTATTACTGGAGCTCACATTAGCTACACATTTCTAGAGATCGCCTCTGAGGGCCTAGATCAACCCAGATCATAACAATATATTAAGCAATAAAACTGAATAATACTGTATGTAAAAAACATAACATATGTGTGTCCATCTCTACCTCTTAATCCCTCTCTCCCTCCCCCCTTCTCTCTCTCACACACATTATCTTTGTCCATGACTCTTCCATGACTGAAATTATCTGTTCTCTTAACCATTAAGACAATTTACAATGAGTAGGGAAAATGTAGATATTTTTGACATTGCTTCATTTTAATTATAATTAATTCTATGAAAAATATAAACTGACACTAAAAATGGGCAAGGATTAATCTCGAAACATACTGCACGAATGGACACACAATGGTTTATAAACCCTACATTTTTATGCATTTGGATCCCTGTATGTATAGTAGATTGGAAATAGTGCTAGAAAGGGATATAGAATTTAAGTTATGAATGAAAACAAAATGCAATAAAATTAGAAAAAAAAGAAAACCCTCTATTTGATTCTATTGTCATTTGTGTGGATAAATACTTTGTTTTATTTAATATTAAATAGTGCTGTTTAACAGTAGATTCCCTACTTGACGCTCTACCATGCAGATTGAGATCTGACCCCAGCTAGCAAACTGACATTGGCCTAACATCTAAATTTGGGTAGCTATGTTGGCCTTCCCTATACAACATTGTGCTAGAATTGGGCCAATGCTGGCAAAGGAGCAACACTGCCAACCCTGCTGGCCCAACATTTGCAATAATGTTATTATTAATAACATTTCTGGCCAAATAGCATTTCTGGAAGAGTATTGTCAGAACAAAAGAGACATTCCAAATGTAACCACAAAGTTGAACTGGCTGATTACATAGATGACTATTGTCATGGTATTCTCCCTTCAGTGCGCGCTAGGGTTTTCGGTGCGTGCTGGCCAGCTTCCAGCACGTATCAGCACATCCACATTTTCGTTTTGGTTTGATTACTGTTCATGTGCATTTTGTTTTGATTCTAGTCAAGTCACCACCCTTGTTTATTGCTCTAGTGTGTCATTATTGTATTTGCCTGTTTTCCGTTACCTTCTGATTAGTTTATCTGTTTACGCCCATCTGTTTCTTTGTCTCATGGTGAAGTCTTATTGTGCTTTTATGTTGTGTATTCTGAGCCTTTTTTCCCAGGTTTTTCCTAGTCCTGACTTCCCTGGTTTTGACCTGTGCCTGTTTTCCTGGTTCTTGATTATGGATTATCCCTGTGTTGTCTTGCCTGCCTGTTCTGTGAGCCCTGCTTTGAAATGCTACCGTATAACTCCATCAACTTCCTGTTGATGTGCCCACTCGATGTTCCAGCGGCGTATGAATGACAGCAGTGAACTGCTGCAGTGCAAGCTGTATTTCCAGTTTATGGAGGATCATCAGCCTGAGAGAGAGCGTGTAGTTCATGTTATCTCGGCTTACCGGTAAAGCTTGCAAATGGGCAGAAAATCTGGTCGCTTATGCACACCCTGGCCTGGAGAGTATGGTGGAGTTCTCTAGACTCCTGAGAAGGGTGTTCCTGCTCACTGGAGAGGAGCTTTCCCTGGCAAATTTTTTTGGGGAGCTACAGCCTCTCCAGCCAAACCCAAGCCTGAGGCCGAAGAGGCATTCTGTCCTGCCAAGCCAACAAGGAGGTGACTTCTCAAGCCAAGCCCAAGCCCAAGACATCTCATATCCAGTCCGTTCTGCCTCCTGACTCAGACGAGAACTTTGTTGCTCTGCATCTTGACTCCAGCAAGGAATTCATCGCTCAGCCTCATGACTCTGGCAAGGATATCGTTGACCTTCATCCTAACTCCAGCCGAGGTCAATGTTGCTCCTATCTCCCGACTCTGTTGAGAACATTGCTCAAGAACACCTTTTGACTTCACGGGTGATGTCATTGCTTCGCCTGCAGACTCTGGAGAGGACATCGTCACTATGCTTCATGTCTCTGGTGAAGATGTTGCAGCTCTGCCTCCTGACTCCGGCAAGGACATTGTCATGCTGCCTCCTGACTCTGGTGAGGATGTTGCTGCTTCATGGATGACATCATCGCTCTGCCTCTTGACTTCACAGATGACATCATTGCTCTGCCTTCTGGCTTATGATGTGGATGATGTTGTCATTCTGCCTCCTGGCTTTAATGCAGATGCTGGTGAAGGACAACCAGTGACCAAAGGTTGTGTTTCCTACTTCATAAAAGTAAACACTGTTCTGAAAAGCAGTGTAAGAATGCTACCAATCATGCCAAGCCAGCAAGAAAACATGAAGTCCAACTTATCAGCAGGAGATGCATGCTCTCCTCTCTTCCCACCATTCCTGATGGTGATCCCAAACTTGTGAAGATCCCTTTTCAGGTCATCTACCATAGGAAAAGAAACAAATAGTCAGGCATAAGGAATCTGGTTTATGCTAGAGATGAGGCAGACATAGGCTGCATTCACACTCTAAAACTAATGCTTAAACTCAAAGATGATACTCAGGTGCAAAAGAAGAGTATTCTTAACAACTGTCTAATCAGCAAATCATGTGGCAGCAGCGTAATGCAAAAAAAAAAAATCATGCAGATACAGATACAAGATACAGATAGAGCTACAGACAGAGAGTTAATGTTCATATCAAACATCAGAACGAGGAAAAAGTGTGATCTCTGTGACTTTGATCGTGGCATGGTTGTTGGTGCCAGATGGGCTGGTTTGAATATTTCAGAAACTGCTGATCTTCTGCAGGTATTTTTACACACAACAGTCTCTAGAGTTTACCCAGAATGGTGCAAAAAACAAAAAAAAAAATTGAGTGAGCAACAGTTCTGTGAGTAGAAACACCTTGTTGATAAGAGAGATCAGAGGGAAATGGCCAGATTGGTTCAAGCTGCCATGAAAGATATAGTAACTCATATAACCACTCTTTACAACTGTGGTGAGCAGAAAAGCATCTCAGCATGCACAAAACATCAAACCTTGCAGTGGATGAGCTACAACAGCAGAAGACCACATCAGGTTCCACTCCTGTCAGCCAGGAACAGGAATCATGGGCACAGACTCACCCAAACTGGACAGTTGAAGATTAGGGGAAAAAAAATCACCTGATCTGTCACATGATTGGCTGATTGGATAACTGCATAAATAAACAGGTGTATAGGTGTTTTTATTAAAGTGGACATTGAGTGTATGTCCAAAATCTTCTGGAGAGAGGCTGGATTCAGGAATTATCATCATATTAGTCACCAGTCTTGATATATGGCATTAAACTCCAACCTATAAATGTGAACTCTTCAAATGGTAGGTCAGATATACTGGATGAAGTTAAATGAAAAACAAACCAAAGACTGTAGGGAGAAGTCAGAACACTCAATATTTCTCAGCTACCATAAATCCTTAATTCATGATTTTTCAGGCTGGCCAAGCCCCTGTTCAAGCTTCTTCAGAGCACTGAAACATCAGTGGAATTACCTGGGAAATCCTGCAAGTGCAGACAGCCAAAGAGAAAAGAAAAATGGCAACTGCCATCAAAAGCACCTATCAACTGGGCCCTTGAACACCAAGCCATCGTATCCAGGTTCATTGATATACTCACTTGTTCTTGCATACCAAGGTATCTAGAAGTCTAACTCCAGAGTAGTGCAATTATCTTTTACATTCTGGTAAACTTAGTAAACCCTGATCGACACCCCTTTGGTCTCTCTCCTGTCCGGCTCAGACACAACAAGGGACAAGCTCTGAAGAAAAAACAATAGTCTTTGTTCTCATGCAGAAGGTCTAAATCTAACTAAAACTAAAACATTTTTATCCTTTATTTTCTTATTACTTTCTTTATACTTGCAAGTTTAAATCGACTGTCACCAAATGGTTGAGATTAAAACACAAAATGACTGGACCCTTCTCTTCACTTCAAAAGGAGACCTCTATGTCTTCAAATCTCCAGAACAAATGGATTTACGAGGTTCCTGCCAAGATGAACCATTCCTTGTGACAGTCTGGTTGACTGACATATTTCCTGTTTTCGAACTTTTTGATGGGAGATGCTTGCCTGTGTTGGCATTTAAAACTAAAGTTCTTTTAGTCATCAACAGCAAACAGAAGCCGTCCACATCAGATCTGCCTTAAATCATCACCAGGAAGCTAAGGTATGAATAAAACATTCAACATGGCAAACACTGAGCTTGTTCAATGTGTCAAATGCAGGATGTTTAGTCATTCTTCTGCTGTCATTTGTAATTTTTGGATTTGTAAGTGTATATTTGTTAGCACTCTGATGGAAAAGATTGCAGCATTAAAGCTGTGCATCCAGACACTAGAGAGGATTAGTGAGAGCGAGACCAGCATAGTTTCAGTAGAGGAAGTCTGGGTGCCTTAGGTAGAGATAGTGAACCTCCAACTCTGACATTAGAGCCCTTACAGGGGTGAATTGTTGACAACATGGTGGCATAATTGCAAAGCCAAAGCTTACGCCCACGGGAGCATCACTCCTCTCCACGTCACGTTTTAAAGCTGCATCAGACACTTTATGGAACACTACACATATTGCTACTACCCTACCAATAGTTTACAGGTTACAGCTCATGTTCTGTGTATTAATTGTTCTGTGTATTTATTGTTCTGTACTGTGTATTTATTGTCCTGCACTCATCTCACACTGTTGTCTATTTGCACTTTATGTAGTTTTGCATACTGTTGTGTCTTGCAACATTTCATTCCAATGTATACAAGCTATATAGAGGAATGACAATAAAAACCCACTTGACTTGACAAATAGGTTTGCTTTCCTCAGTGAAGCACCCACTAAGAAGGCTGTTGAAAGAGCTCTGGTTATAGGGGACACTATTTTATGGCATGTGAAATTAGCTATGCCTTTATGGGCACCAGCATCCTCAGTTAGCTGTTTACCAGGAGCCAGGGTGGTGGACATTGCAGGTAATCTTAGGGTCTTTGGCAAGCATAGGTTTTAGCAAATAGTTATCCATGTAACTCATTTGAAGTTTGTTATACTAACATAACATAAATAGCCACAAAAGCTACTTAGTCATCTTTACTAAATAGTATTTAGAGACCCCAGGGCCTAAAGGTGGCTGTGGATGGTCTCAGTTGGATAGCCTAATGATTGCACTTGCTAAAAACAGTCTTTGCTCAAATTTTATTCATTACACAGTTGATAACTTCACTTGGATACTATAGGATACTGGACTTAAAGCTAAAACTCTAATAAAATAAAAAAATTACCATAATGCTAATACTTCAGATCAGATAAGTCAATGAATGGACTGGACTCCCTGCAATGTGCTCATCACAAAACTGAGACTAAGCATCTGTGCTTAAATAGCTATAGAAAATATAGTTTGTTTTCATTTAAAATAAAGTGGCTTATTGTTTGTAACATATTTTGACCTGATTAAATGCTATTTCCTATGGTATATCTAGCATAAAAAGTGCTGCTTTCATCTTTCTCTCTCTCTCTCTCTCTCTCTCTCTCTCTCTCTCTTCTCATATCTCCATGAGCTCCAGTGTGCTTGTGATCTCATACTAATGCCATCATTTTGCTGTTTGATCTCCCTATCAAATCTAGTTTATTACATTCAGTTATTGTGATTCTGTAGTTATTTGGTGGCTAATAGAGTGAGTGAATCATGTCACTCTTATTTCCCTATTAATCTACTCATTTGAAAACTGGGACTGATTAGCTGTAGCTAGAGCTCTATAAATCTATCCCAGTTATTTAAAGTTCCACTTCTGGCATCAAGCTAATGAAATAGTTGGGGATGTGGTTTACTCTTGACAAGAGCTTCAAAGTCTGGGAAATTGGTAGACAGAGCTACTCTAAGATTGTGCTCAATGTCCAACCTGTTCCTTTGCTTTGACTTGAGCTGGACCAAAGTTGAGAAGTCAGTATTTTCACAGTTAGCTAATGCTCAATAGTTGCCAAAAGATGATTTTGATTGCGTGAGTGGTGAGGAATGGATGCTAAGCCAAAACATCACTGCACCAAAACTGGGGGAAGCTTACCTCACCGAATTTCTTTTTCAGTGTCTGATAACATGACAGCTCCACCAGCTGGTGCTGTTCATTGCTTGGCAACATGATGCTTTCCATGTCGATTCTGAAGGGATCAAGTATCCAGTGATTATCTCCCTGTTTCTCTGTGAATTAGTCATGAAACTGAGCTTGCAATTTAGTGATGCTCTGAAAGAAAGGCTGCGATTTCTGTTTGAAATACATAAAAAAAAAGTGTACCAACACTTTTCCCCACAAAGTGAACTTCCGAGATCTCTACCTGTATGTACTCAGAGCCTGAGTCTTTGCACAGATTTTTAAAACACCGGCTGTTTTTAGCACTCATTTAATGTGGTTCACCACTTTGATGACATTTTTCAATGCTTCATCAAGCACTGGCGCCATATCCTTGCCTGCTAAATGCCTCTCGATGCAAAAAGCAGTGGTTCCAGGTTGCATTCAGTGCCCTCTTTAGAATTCTCTTCACCATCCCTGAATGTTTTCTGTCATGGAGGCAGCGCCAACAGTTGTGATTCCCACACACTTTTCCCTGCTCAGGCCAAGTACAAATCCACTGTGCTGAAAATGGCCTCTGCCACTGTCATGGTAAGGAGATCTCTACTGCAGAGAAATTGCTTCTGCAAGTCTCCTTCCCACACATCTCACATAAACAAGCAAAATCGCATGGTTAGCAATATCTATGGACTCATCCATCTGTACAGCATAATAAGCACTTGCCTGGATGTGAGCTGTGGCCTGTAGTTTTATGTCATTTCTTTAATGCACCTACCTATGGTATCATTTGACAGTGATATGGTCTTCAATTATTCCGCCGCCGAGGGATCTAGCACCTCTCTGAGCAGTCGAAACTATGCTCTAGACTATATCTAAAATCTTTTATATTATTTTCATCAAAATATCTAATTATTTAGAACATTTAATAGAATTTCTATTATGTATTAATGCTGATTCACACTTGCTGGTTTGTGTGCTTGATGAATGTTACTTTTCCGAACTGATTTTTATTTAAAGTTTACTTATTTTTCTAAGTTGACTATTTATTTAAAGGTTACTTCTTTTTAAAGTTGACTCTTTTTATTTAAACTTTACTTCCTTTTAAAATGATGACTAATTTTATTTAAAATTGACTCTTCATTTAACTCCTCATTCCACAGCCCATGCACAATGGGTTCACACAATTTGCTGTAGGGTCTTGTGGTCAGAGACTGTGCAGTTCCTGTACCACACGGTGAGACAGCTGGCCAGGACGCTCTCTATCATCCCTCTGTAGAAGGCGATGAGGATGGGAGGAAGGAGTGTGTCTCTCTTCAGCCTCCACAGGAAGGGGAGGCGCTGCTGGGCCTACTTGGCTTGGCAGGAGGTGTTGAGAGTCCAGGAGAGTTCCTCCATCATTTGCACAGTAAGAAACACAATAAGAACAGTTGTTCCTTTGATGTGCAGTGGTGAGTGGTCCACTCGAGTCCTCCTAAAGTTGATAATCATCTCTTTAGTCTTAGCAACATTAAGAGATAGATTGTTGTCTCTGCACGATTCGGCGAGCTGATTCACCTCCTCTCTGTACGCTGACTCATCACTGTTGCTGATGAGGCCCACGACAGTAGCGTCGTCAGCAAACCTGATGATGTGTTTAGAACTGAACTTTGCAGCACAGTCATGAGTCAGCAGTGTTAACAGCAGTGGACTGAGCACACAGCCCTGGGGGGGTGCCGGTGTTCAGTGTGGTGGTGCTGGAGATGGTGTTGCCAATCCTGATGGACTGGAGTCTCCGAGTCAGAAAGTCCAGGATCCAGATGCAGAGGGAGGTGTTCAGACCCAGCAGGCTCAGCTTTGTTATCAGTTGTTGTGGGACGATTGTGTTGAATGCTGAACTGAAGTCTATGAACAGCATCCTTACATAGTTGTCCTTTTTGTCCAGGTGGGTCAGAGAAAGGTGGATGGTAGCAGGTATGGCGTCCACTGTTGAGCGGTTAGGATGGTTGGCGGACTGAAATGGGTCCAGTGTGGTGGGAAGACTGCTCTTTATGTGTTTCAGGACTAGCCTTTTGAAGCACTTCATAATGATAGGTGTGAGTGCAACGGGCCGGTAGTCATTCAGGCAGGACCCAGATGATTTCTTTGGCACAGGGATGATGATGGTCATCTTGAAGCACACAGGGATGACTGCTTGGCTCAGGAAAATGTTGACGATGTCTGTGAGGAAATCTGCAAGCTGAGCAGCACATTCCCTGAGCACCTGGCCAGGTACGTTGTCAGAACCTGCAGCTTTCCATGGGTTACCTCTGGACAGAGTTTTCCTAATGTCTACTGCAGAGAGAAACAGTACTTGGTTGGTGGGAGATGGGGTGGTCTTCCACGCTGCCATGTTATTCCATGCTTTGAATCATGCATAGAAATTGTTGAGTGCATCTGGGAGCATGGCATCACCATCACAGACAAGTTGTGTAGGTTTGTACTCTGTGATGGCCTGAATGACTTGCCACATATGCCTTGTGTCCTTGGTGTTTATGAAGTGACTGTGGATTCTTTCTGGGTAGTTGCGCTTTGCCTCTCTGACAGCCGGACAGATTGGCCCTTGCTGTGTGGAGAGCTGTCTTGTTGTCAATCCTGAATGCAGTGTCTCGGGTTTTCAGCAGCGAGTGCACTTCCACAGTCATCCACAGTTTCTGGTTTATGCGTGTGGTGATGATTTTGAAGGAACATCATCTATGCACTTGCTCATGTAGCCAGTCACTGATGCTGTGTATTCCTCCAAGTCTGTGGTTTGGTTGTATGTAGCAGCTTTTCTGAACATATTCCAGTCTGTGTGCTCAAAACAGTCCTGGAGTGCTGGTTCTCACCTACTTCAAAACCGGTATGGCATGTTTCAGAAGTGGTCTGTATGCTGAGATTAGAATAACAGAGATGTGGTCCGAGCAACTAAGGTTGTGGCGGGGTGCATCCTTGTAAGCACCGTGAATGTTGGTGTAAACAAGGTCTAAAGTGTTTGTACCATGGGTTGCAAAATCAACATGCTGGTGGAATTTTGGCAGCATTGATTTCAGATCCACGTGATCTGAAGTCTCCGGTGACATGAAAAATCCGTAGGGGTGCACTGTCTGTAGGTTACTGATAGCCCCATAGAGTTCACTTAGCGCTTCCCTTGCTTTAGCGCCGGGTGGAATGTACACCACGACAATGAGCACGGTGGTAAACTCTCTGGGCAGGCAGTATGGCCGGCATTTCACAGTCATAAACTCCACCAGAGACGAACAGTAGCTTGAGACCACAACGGCATTCCTGCACCATTCGTTGTTTATGTAAACACACAGACCACCTCCACGAGTCTTACCAGACAGTGCTGCTATCCTGTCGGCGTGATGTGCGGTTAGCCCAGCTAGCTTAATGGCTGCGTCCGGAATGCTGTCATTGAGCCACGTTTTCATAAAAATGAAAACACAGCAGTCCCTGACTTCCTGCTGGGTAGTTAGTGTAGTCCGAGAGGAGAATGGATGGTAGAGCCAGATGGCTAGGGTTAGCCTTTAGCTTAGCACAGATGCTGGCTTGCTTACCGCACTTCCGCTGCCTCACACAACATTTCTTGCGCCCTCTCTCTCAGCCAGCAGCATCAGGCAATACCAAGGTCCCAGGGCCTGGTCCGTGTAGCAGTCTGAGGTTGCATAGCTCTTCCCGCAGTCCATCGTTTATTGCTCCTGAGTTTTGCTCTCCAATGTCCAGCAAAAGTTAGCGATCATAGACGTTCACCAGTGCTTCTTATGTACATCTCTTTGAAAAGTTTCCCAACTGGTGTAGGCTACACGTAACATGCACCATATTTGTGAACCCGAAGTGGGTGCTGCGTGCTACTGCACCACCATCTTGGAAGTCTATAGGTTATAAACCTTTTAGTAAAGGGTTAGCAATGTACACTCACTGTCCACTTTATTAGGAAAACCTGTACTCCTGCTCACTCATGCAGTTATCTACTCAGCCAATCATGTGGCAGCAAAACAATGCATTCTGTGAGTGAAAATCCTGTGAGCAAAGGGTCTGGAGTTTGAAACACCTTGTTGATGAGAGAGATCAGAGGAGAATGACCAGACTGGTCTGAGCTGACAGGAAGCCTACAGTAACACAAATAAGCATTCTTTACAACCATGGTGAGCAGAAAAGCATCTCAGCATGCACAAAACCTCAAACCTTGGATGAGCTACAACAGCAGAAGACCACATCAGGTTCCACTCCTGTCAGCCAGGAACAGGAATCTGAGGCTATCATTTACATTTATGGCATTTGGCAGATGCGCTTATCCAGAGCGACTTACATTTATCTCATTTTATACAACTGAGCAGTTGAGGGTTAAGGGCCTTGCTCAAGGGCCCAGCAGTGGCAGCTTGGTGGTGCTATCATGGGCACAGACTCACTCAAACTAGACAGCCGAACACTGGAAAAAGACCAGGTGATTTTTTTCCAGGTGATTATGAGCATGTGCCCATAATAGCCTCAGATTCCTGTTCTTATCTGACAGGAGGTTCTTGGCTGACAAGAGCCACAATGGATTCCCAATGTGGTCTTCTGCTGTTGTTGCAAGGAAAGAAATAGTGGATGAATTATAACTTCCTGCACCCTTATTATATAAAGTTCACTTAAAAGAATTAGCATTGTGTTGTCATCATTTAGTGAGGTACAAACGGCTCCAAACTCTTCATCTCTGAAGTTTAAGGTGTAATTTCTGTAAGCATAATAGCACTACTTTTACAAAGAGGGCCTGTTTCTGTTTCTGTGACCCCATTTTCTGCACAAGCCTGTGTTGTGCTCACTGATGATCTAAGCACAACATAGACCTGTGCTTGAAGACAATTTCTAGTTTTCTTTAATCACAGGTATACTGTAGATCTATCTTCATCATATACAGTAATCTGTAGGAGTGTAGCCAGACCTATTACAATGGGGTGGTCAGGTTAGACCCATTTGCTTTAATGGAGTGGCAATCTATGATGGAGCAAACTGCCGTGTTAGCTTCCTAAACTTGCTTGTTCCTTGCCATTAGACAAGGATGAAATGAACTTCTGTTATTATTCAAAGTAGTCTATCACGAAATTTACCAAGTCGTCAGGTTCACATCATGTGACACTGATAACTGCACTGTCCAATAATAATAAATAACAACAACAACAACAACAATAATAATAATAATAATAATAATAATAATAATAATAAATGCCTCATTACTAACTCATCTCCTTATGCAGCATGAACATAACGAGTCCACACATTAGGCCTTATTTATCAAACTGGATATGAATATATTGACAACTTAAACTTAACAAAAACAAAACAGCTCTGACCCTTCGAGGCATGGACTCCACAAGACCTCTGAAGGTGTGCTGTGGTATCTTGCACCAAGACGTTAGCAGCAGATCATTTAAGTCCTGTAAGTTGCGAGGTGGGGCCTCCATGGATCGGACTTCCCACAGATGCTCGATCGGATTGAGATCTGGGGAATTTGGAGGCCAAGACAACACCTTGAACTCTTTGTCATGTTCTTCAAACCATTCCTGAACAATTTTTGCAGTGTGGCAGGGAGCATTATCCTGCTGAAAGAGGCCATTGCCATTAGGGAATACCGTTGCCATGAAAGGGTTTACTTGGTCTACAACAATGTTTAGGTAGGTGGTACTTTTCAAAGGAACATCCACATGGGTCACAATTGTTTTTTGATGAACATACAGTTCACAGTAGCAGTTGTGGCCACATGACCAAGTTTATCTTTAGTAACTCCTCATCATGATTTAACAGCTTCAACTCATCATTCTGTGACTGCAGCATATGGTAAACCTCCTGCTCTTGCTCACACTCCTAAAACACAGCCACAGAGCAGAAGAGGTTCAACCTTGTGTGCTTAATGTTCACTGCTACAATGGGCCACTTCCATTAAAAAATAGCATGTTAAATTAAAGATACAATTTTTATTTTGTTCAGTTAAATATAGCCTGTGGTGTAACTCATCATGCAGCACGAACATCACTGCTCCTCACATTATTTCTAAAGGAACTGTTTAATGCAAGGATTTTCTTACTTACCATTGTTATCACGTAAAACCTTCTGCATGTCTTAGAGAGCTCTTCCTTGAGCTGCCGCACTGTGCCTTGCAGTGTGTTCACCTGGTACATCAGGTCAGAGTTCTTATACTCCAGCTGAGCATTGGACTCCATCGCCTGCTCGTATATTTCTCCACAGCTTCAGCCAGAGAGACCTGGAAGTTCAACAACCAAAGCTTGTTGGCTTTATTTACTACTACACACATTCAGAAACTTTTGATGACTTTACTCAGCACTTGTCAGAAGAGCTTAAACTGTTTTGTGGACAAATACACAGAGAGAGAGAGAGAGAGAGACAGAGAGAGAGAAAACTTACCTTCATATGATTACACTGTGACTTCAGGATATTGTGAGCCTCCTGCTCTCGCTTACACTCCTACAACACAGCCATGGAGCAGGAGAGGTTTAAACTTTAGTGCTTAATGGGCTGCTTCACTTTAATGAAAAAGTAGTAACTTCAAATTAGAGTGAATTTTGGTCAAGTAGAAACTGAGGACTTGGAATCACGTGAACTTGAGTGAATTTTTTGTTATGTATCTTAAATTTTAAAAAATGCCATAGCAGTAGTATAGGGTTCATGGCTTAATGATAGGAAAACTCATCATGCTGTTTTAATGTCTCTTCATACTGTGACTTTAGGATGCTGTAAACTTCCCCTGCTCACTCACAATCCTAAAACACAGCCATGTAGAAATAAAAAGATTAAGACTTAATGTTCACTTCTACAATGGGCAACTTTCACTTGTTAAAAATGTGTATTAAACAGATGTTGTGTAGGGTGAACTATATATGAAAATAAGGTTTGGAGATCCAATTTTCTTCTTCTTCTTCTGAGTCACCTTCAGTGCTTGATCCCAAATAATAGGGAGTCATAGCTATGGCCATGATAATCTGGCTTGGAGAATGCGCCATTGCGTAGCCTGTTATAGAATGCTAGCAAGATTTTATTTGAATCAACTCATGTAGTGTGACAAGTAATAATCTTAAAAGACTGCTAAAATCACACAGTGTAAAATCATTTTAACATGAACATTGATTTGCTTGTGCTGCAATTTGTGTTTTAGTCTTTCATTATAAAGAAGCACATACTTGTTAGCTTTTGACCCCTGTTGATTGAAGATTGACTTAAAAATACAGTGCAAGACCATAACAAGATTAGTATGCACATTTAGCAGTGGTATAGCCAAGAATTAACTTATCTACAGTGTACAGTCAAATAATCTTGCTGGTTTACATGAGAATATAAGCTTACCTTTAGTAACTCCTCATTCATCTTCTTCACCTTTTTCTTTTCTTCATTGTCTTTACTTCGTCTTATTGTTTTTATTTTGGTCAAGTCCATATAGCCTGTGGTGTAACTTATCATGTAGCATGAACTTCATGAGTCCTCGCATTGGGGCTCATTATCAAGCTGGATATAACAGATTTATCTGTAAATTGTTCGTATGAGCATTTACGCCAAAAAAAAATTTATATTCATGAAAATCCCTTAATTTCTGAAAAACATTCATATCCTACTCCTGAGCATGTGCAAATATTTATTATTTAATGTTTATAGCTACAATGAGCCTCTTCAGTCCCACTTTTTGAAAATGTGTATTAAACAGATGTTGTTATACAATTCAACCTGAAATATTTAGTTGTATTTTTACCATGCTTTGATATTTCCATTCAGTTTCAAATTTACACATCAGCCAGAGATTCCAATAAATATGATTTAGCTCTAGTTTTTATGATTTTTGCTACAGTGAGATGGGAGATACTTAAACTATGTTTTTCTGTTTTTTTCCTGCTAAAGCAGCAGTCAGATCAAACACAGAGAAAAAACAGATTTACTGAAGGAGAAAGGAAGGTTTAATGTGAAAGATGTACATTTGCCTCTGATAGTGATTACTTTCGCTTCACGTCCACTTTATCTATGTGAACTCTGACCTATGAATTCATGAGCTTCAGTCTTGTGAGCCAATAGAAAATAAGTGGGTGGGACTGTGGTTTCTTTGCTCATTTAAAAAAAGGAGGAGCTGCTTAATATTAATTAGCACTCACAGACTTTCACCTCCCTGTTTTCTTACTGTTGCTTGGCGCACATCTTAAAAAAAAAAAAAAAAAAAAAGGCATCTCGTACACTGACATGCGCTAGTGTTTATATGGGGACATTCTGGGGTTTTTTGCCTACATCTGCTAGAATTTTCATGCTATCTGTATCAGCTAATTATGAAGCTCTTCATGAGCTGGATCAGGTGTGAGAAGGACAAACTGTTACTTGAGGAGAATCATTTACAGTCTGCATTGGAGGCAGGACAACTGAATCATAAGTTTAGTGTATTTGGTTTGAATGAAAGTCTACAGCTTTTCTGTTTGTATGTTTGGTATTTGGAGGAAAATCGGTATGAACTGAGTCAAGCATTAGAGTCATGAGACAGTTTAAAAAGAATCACGAATGCAAATGTCTTTCTTTCTTTACGTGTGTATAATAGTTTTTCCCCCACATCATTCTTATTATGGCATCAATGACGCCTTGTGATATAATGCATGGCTCAACACTAATATTATTCATTGCTGAGATATTGATAGACATAAATTTTATCCTCCCATCTAATATCACGTCACTGCTCATGCCCCTCAGGCTCAAAACAGTGAGCATCAATCTCTCTATGCAAATATTTTCTTTTCTCAGTATTTGCCATATTGCTTGTTACTCATATTATTTTAAGAAGTACTGTTTAATATGAGGCATCTCTCACTCATCTTGGTTTTTCTTTATGTGCTTCACAGAGCAGTTCCTCCAGCTCCCTCACACTGTCCTCCAGGTTGGACCTCTCGCTGTCCACCGGAGCACTGGACACATGGACCTTCTGATTCGTCTCCTGAATCCTGAAAGAATCCTGAAAGTGCACCATCCAAATGTTGTCAGCTTTATTTACTTTTACACACACATTTTGAGGACTGACAAAGAATTCAGGGAGACAGAACAGTACCAAAGAAGAATGAACAAACACTCAAACACTTTTGGAGACTCATCAGAGATTTGGTGAGGACAGGTGCAAAAGACAAAAGATGTCCAGAGAATATCTAAATATGGACTAACACACAAAATCTAAGTTTCAGCATCGCAGACACCTGCTGAACTGCAACAAATTGGGATTGGATCTTTGTAAAAAAAATAAATAAATAAAAGGTTTTCTGATGCAGATAAATGTCCTGACCTGTCTCATTTTGGACACATTTTCATGACAGGTGTTTGTAGCATTCAGTCCTTCATGTTCAGTTACAGCTCTCTGTTCTATCTAAAGGGCCATATCGCCTACAATACAATGTACAGCATGGAAACGTTGTGTTTATCAGAATTCTGAGAAAACCTTATGCATATTTTTTCCCCATTCTTTCCTGAGGAAACTGCAATAAATTAATTTAGACACCATCTGGTTTACTGCCTTAGCCTAGTCCTGGAAAAATAAACTTCATTTCCTCCCTCAGAAGTGTCAAACCCTTCATATCATGGAAGATTGGAAGCCAACTGTGAATTTTATCAAAACATTCAATAATATATTAATATATTATTATTACTCTTTTAACAAAACTATAGCTTCATTAATAACAGTGAACCAGGATATATGAGCAAGTTTAAACCAGCGGAAGAGCTACACAGGAGAGCTGTTAGCAAACCCTAATCCAGGACAACGGCTAACAGAGTCAGAGTCATGACATGTAGAAGTACAGATGTAAGTGATTGTGGTTTGTGACAGCGCCGTCAGTCTGTGTGACACGGACTCCATCCACTTCAGACATCAAGCCTGGATCCAGCAAAGAAACATCTACAGAGACCGTCTGTACTGGGTCTAAACACAAACCAGCAAAACATCACATCACCCTGCAGATTCAACACACTCTCGATTAAACACACTCTACACTTGTGCTATAGTTTTCATACCATAACAAAGTTTCTAGTTCTGATCCTGCTGGAGCTCTTTTTACAAAATAAAACTTGGTTAAATGCACTCTGTTCCTGAAATAAAAATGGAGAGAATTAAACTGTGAGGACTGAGAGAGAGAAAGAGAGAGAGAATTGAATTTTCAAAAGACCTCTACTAAAAAATTGTCCTATTAAAAAACAAAACAAATTAATTTGACACAAATAAAATCCAGGACAAAATACATGTGTATAGGTATACATCATCTTAAAAGGTATACACACTGTAACTTACTAACTTCACACAAAGCTATAACACCAAATCAAATAATAAGAAAAGAGAGAAAGAGAGAGAGGGAGATAGACAAAGAGAGATACACAGAGAAGCAGAGCAAGAGAGACAGAAAGAGAAAAAAGCAGAGAGAGAGAGAGAGAGAGAGAGACAGAGAGAGAGACAGAGAGAGAGAGAGAAGAGGAAAATACCCCTATCACATTTTACAAAAGTAAACTCAGTATAAACTCAGTATAAAGTCAAATTACCACAACACAAACTATTAAATAGATAACATGTCTCTAAATAATAATAGTAATAATATGAAACAAGCAATTATAAATGTGTAAAAAATACTTTTCCTTCAAAAACAGAGCACAAAGCTTCATTCTTACACCACCTCATCTCAAATGTGACAAGATCCTCAACAGAATTGTAAAAACAAAAATCAGTCAATACTCTTGATTTAACAAAAGCTGCAAAGTGCATAAGTGTTTGTTCTTATCTTATTCTTTCTACTAACATAGATGGCCAGCTTCGCTTGACCCAAGATAAAGTTTAGCAATTGACAAGTAAAACGTTTCCTCTGAATATATTTCAAAGCAAAAATAAAAGTTTCCATGGAAAATGTTTCATTAAAGGAATTAAACAACTTCTGCAATGTCATAAATAAAGGTTTCAATCTGATACATTCCATAAAAACACGAAAAACAGTTTCTCTTTTTAAACAGAAAGGATAGTCTGCTCCAACCTCAGGGTTTAACACTGAAATAAACCCATTAACAGCAATTCAGGTTCACTAAAAGCCCCGAAGTTATTATCTTGAATTGTAGAAGTAAATCAGTGAGTCCAGAGAACGTGCAGTTGCCATTTCTTATATCAAAACGTGCTCTAAGGATTAGCGGGTCCTCTAAAAGCCAATGAAGAGAAAGGGTGTTATCAGCCCTTTGCACCATAAAAAGATTCCAAACTTTAAGAAGATTTCGATAAAACGCTAGCATTTGACTAGTGTCCAGTTTCATAGGGTCCGTTAAACAAAGGTTCCTGTCCATCCTCAGTCCTTCAAAGTTACGCAGTATGGCACATGCTGTTGCCTGCCAGCTGGAGGTTATTGAGCCATTAAGAAGTCTCTGTAAAAATTAGAAACGAAAATCCGCTGTCCTGCTTTGTAGATGTATCAGTCCATGTTCACCCTCCTCTTTGGGTAAGAATATAGCACACTTTTCGGTATCCAGTGCAGCTTGTCCCAAAAGAAGTCAACCAGGATCGCTTGAATCTCTGCCAGCAGGCGTGAGGGAGGATCCACACAGGCCAATCTGTGCCAGAAGCAAGAAGCTACTAAATTGTTAACAACTAAAGTGCACCCCCTATAAGATATTTTCGGTGTTAACCATCTCCAATTTTCAAGCCGACCTTTAACTTTTTCGACCTTCCCCTCCCAATTCTTCTGTACAGTCATCTTATCTCCTAAGAACACACCTAGATATTTAAAACTTCCTCTTCCCCAGCCCAGCCCATTGGGAAGGCTTGGTTTCCCTTCTGCCCATCTTCCAAGCAACAGTGCTTCACTCTTATTCCAGTTCATCTTTGCAGAAGACAGAGCATTATAATCATCAAGTAGTTTCATTAAAACTTGTACATCACTTCGTACGTCTACTGATTAGTACTATTACATCATCAGCATAAGCTGATCATAATTTGATAAGAGAGAGAGAGAGAAACAGAGACAGACAGAAAGAGAGAGAGAGAGAATGGTGTACCCTCGGTGAGAGTCGTGTCTGCGTGCTCCGCTCTTCTCTCCCCATCACCATGGTTCTGTAACGTCTGCGGTCAAATTGACCCCAAAGCAACTTCGACATCTCTGAAAAATATGCTAATCATTTTTTTTTTAAACCTTTCTGACTTTTGCTGAATGGATTAGATGAACTCATAAACATGCACTTCTTGTGTTAAAGAGTTTGCGAAATGCCTGTACACATTTTGACCCAGTCGGTGATGTCTGGGGTCATTTTAACCCCAACCTCTTTTTTGTGAAAAAAGATAAAACTTTATATGCAGGTTATTTTTCTGTTCTGTTTTACCTTTTCCTGTTGACTCTCTCTCATGATATTGCCAACTTAAGATCATTTATACTTTATTGGCCAAACCTGAGCTTTTTCTTTATTTCACTATTATATGAAGGCCAGTTTTTGTCCTTTTCAGTGTTTCATATATCTTAAAACTTTATTTTATAGTAAGGAAGAAAACTAGTATTTGTGAAAAAAATATAATAATGTGTTTACAAACACAGTATACACACATTTTTACAAGCATGAATCAAAAAGATTGCTTTCAGAGGGAATAAATATAAATTTACAAACCTAAAATAGTCACCAAGAAAATATATATGTTTTCAGTTTTTTCATATTCTTTTCCCATGCATCCTGGCATGTATATGTGCATATAAGCTCAAATAAATGTTTGTAATATGCTATCTTGCTATATAGATGAAGCAATACATTAAATATGCAAATAAAATATAGAAATAATAAAAGCCATGTTTTGTCCTAGTATTTTATTTAAAATATTGGTCAGAAGAGACAGTGTGAATAAACAAGAAATAAAAACAAATAACTTTTGAGTAATTTATCATATATTAAAATATTTGGGGTCAATATGACCCCACACATTGAAGTCAGTGCTGAAATTTGCACATAACAGGAGGATTAATATAATAATATAATATAATAATAACCTCCTGCGGCCGCAGCTGCAGCTCCAGCCACAAACAGCAGGGGGCGCAGTGGAAGATCTGCAGCCCGAGAGCCAGCTAAACTCATTAAATGTTGCATTGCAGCACTGAACTCGGTTAAACAGCCCGTCAGTTAGAAAGTTCAAGTAAACACTGAAACTCCACCTTTCTGTTCTTCACCTTTTTCCCAATGACAGGACGCACTCCAGAAGATGCACAAGTTTCATCCAGCAAGCTGGAAAAATGCTGAAATGTCCAGCAGATGCCTTCACCATCATCATCAGTGATTAATGATGTACATCTGCTCTTTTTAAGAGGTTTATAAGACTAGACTGCAACATTTTTATTTAATTATTCTCCGCTCCTACCGTCCCTAAAGTGACTAATGTGTGTAATATTACTACACTAACACATAAAAATAAATCTCATCCAGAGTGATTTAAAATTATTCATTTATTCACGCAACAGTATAAGTATGGAATTCATTTTATATTATTGCTGCAATTAATAAATTATAATAAGAACATAGTTTATTTCAATAACAAAAAAAAAAAAAACAGTCACAAAGATGTCTTTGCTGTGTATATTATGTAATGTTCCCTCAATGCATATGAAAACAAAACCTGAGAACAAATGCTTGTAATTTCTTTTTAAATAATAACTGAACAATACACAATGGGTATGTAAATTATTTACCTAGAATATATATATATATATATATATATATATATATATATATATATATATATATATATATATATATATATATATATATATATACACATACAGTCAGGTCCAGAAGTATTTGGACAGTTTTCTTTTAAGAGGTTCCACAAAAATATGGCATTTACCATTTAGGAATTACAGCCATTTTAAGCACAGTACCTCCATTTTCAGGGGCTCAAAGGTATTTGGACAAAGTGACATAATTGTAAATATAACCATAATTTTAATACTTGGATGAAAATCCTTTGCAGTCAATGACTGCCTGAAGTCTGGAGCCCATGTTCTCAAAACTCAAATTCTGAGTTTCCTCCCTGGAGATGCTTTGCCAGGCCTTCACTGCAGCCACCTTCAGT
>CM040471.1:22773346-22784921 GCA_022758105.1 Pangasianodon gigas | reverse complement strand
TTTGCATCCATGACCCTCAGATTTGTTACAGTTATGATGCTGTCTTAGATCCTCTTGTTCTAGATTTAAAAACTCTTGAGCAAGGTGGAACTTTTGTTCCATTTTTGTTGCAACTCCGGCGGTGGTGGCAGATAACCTGGCCACTCATGGCATGTCAGGTTTTGTTGAGAGTTTTTCTGGCAAGTACATTTACAGACTTTGCACAGCAGCAACATCAGACATCCAGTCAAAGGAGGTTAGATCAGATGCTTTCAGCATCAGGACAATGTAACTGCATGAGTCTCACATGAAAATCACATCAGAGAACAATGGTTTGGGGTGAAAAGGTGTATTCTCTAAAAGTCTAACCCACTTCAGTGTTGGCAAAGGCTATCCCCCAGACAGCGTACATGATTTGTTTGAGGTTATAGTGCCTGCAGAACCAGCCCAGTGCTTGACCTTGCAGATTTCTAAGAAATATTTCAATCTTGAATATCTCAACAAAGCAATCCTGACTTTCCCTTATAAGTGGGAAGACAAGGCAAACAGGCCACATGTAATATCCCACACGTTTGCAACAACAACAAAAAAGATAATAGGTGGACCGTTTTAAGATTGCTTCCCTTTATAATTAGGCACATGATACTTCAAGGAAAAACGACATGGGAATTTGTGCAGTGTTTATAGGTTGCTCAAACACCCACAGAAAGGTTCTTTAGCTATCTTGAAGCTAAAATTTCAGAGCACAGATGGAGATAGTACCAAGAATTCTTCTGTGGTGTGAGACTGTTGACTAAACATCATTTAGCACATTACAGAAAAATGATCAGACTGTTTAGTCCTCTTCTGGGGGATTAGAATATGTGTTTTGAGACCAAGTTTTTTTAAGCAGGATGTATGACACAAAAAGTGATTCAAAAATGTGCCTGTCTCTCTACCAAAGAAGCATCAGCTTATGATTTCACATCACCTCTAGTCTTACAAAATCTGCCCTAGATATTTCAAATGCCTGGGCTGACATGTCATCCCTGCTGACATTCTGAAGGAAGAGAAAGCTCAGACTGTTGGTGAGAAATTCCCCAGAATGATGGTTTGCCATGGATCTGCAAGTGCACTGTGCAAACTCAGGCAGGTTGCTCAGATTGTTGTAGTACAGGAGACGCTGTGTTTTGTTGTGAAACAGTATTATGGGTGGAGGTACAGGGAACATTTCTAAGCATTTGAGTTGAGTGCATGTCCATCCAGAGAAGATGTTTTAATAGGTGGACTATTTTGATGGAGGCCTACACATGATGACATTGGAAAGATAATTTTATATATAAGGTTTGTAATCATGTAAGCAAAAATGTGAAGTGTTAAGATTTAACCATGTTGAAGACTTGACACACACTGTTGTAAAATGAGTGCTCCTGTGAGGGTCAGGGTCATGTTTGGAGAGAACAACGCCGGAAAAGAGGGCCTGTCACTGAACTTTCAGAAGAATTAAAGAAACAGTGTGGACTAGAAGAGGACTTTAGGCTTCAGTACAATGATGCTGAGTTTGTGAATGAATTTATGAATTTGCTCGCAACCACTTTTTTCCCTCACACACATTGGAAAACACACTCATACCTTTTCTGCCTCTCTCCCATTCTCTCTGTCTGTCTGTCCATTGTTCTTGCCTCTTCTTTTCCTCCTCTATCCATCACCACCCTTTCTTTCTCCATGTTCCCTCTCACTCTTCACCTTTCATTCTCTCTCCTTCTGCTCTTTGTCTCCTCCACCCCCTTCCCTCTCCCTTCTTTTTTCTTTCTTTCTTTCTTTCTTTGTCATTTCTTCCTTCCACCCACCTGTACCTCCCTCTTTCCCTCTAACCTCTATGCATCTATGCATCCTCACAAGTAGCCTTCTATTTTTCTTCCTCTCTCCCTTTGTGGCTTTTAAACTTTTCCCAGTCAAGCTTTTAAAACTATAAGTTTCTCACCTTACAGTCACTTGAAATGCACTTCTAATTTTTGTTGTTATGGGTTCAATAATTCATTAACTAAGTTTCGTTGACTCAATATTTTGATGTTTGTTACACATTCAATTCAGTTAAACTTTGTCGTGATATTAATAAAAGGGTTGTAGAGTATAACGAACAACTATAGTGCAAAGACAGGAGACAAACACTGAGATGATAGGCGTTAAGAGATGTAGTAGTCACACAGTGTTGTTCTGTCACAGGAAACAGAAACGTTCCATGAGGAGATGGCTGAGATGGTGACTGCCATCTATGTCATAAAACACAAAGTTCACTATCCACAGATGTCTGGGGTTGCTGGGAATGACATGCGCCATCAACCTCAGCTACTCACCAGAACTTTAAATACACCTTTGAAGCTCTTCAGAACATTGTCACTACTTCCACATAAGGACTGTGTGCTGGATAAAATGTAGCACGTAATTAATTAACATTACGTGAAAGTGATGTCAAGATGATGCTAATGCTAATCCTTGCTAATGCTAGTTAACCTTGCTAACTTTCACTGAAAACTACTCTACAGGCCACTGTTAGATCCTGAGGCAGGGTTTTGTGAACATGGGTAGGAATGGGGACAGGCTCAAGGAGTAAAAAAAATCATTCAAATGTCAAACCCATGTACTGAAGCTAATGATGAAACAAAATGACTAATTTGTAACTGCATTAGGCAGTTAGCACACATGCACCTGTGTATTCATCAGGAAGGACTTCCTTCGTGGGCTAAGTATCACTGAACATTTGTCGATATTAAAATAAATAACAAACATTGTAGTTGGATAGATACAGCAAAATGCTAAATACAACTACAGTATAATAGGTATGTAGAGTATTTAGCTTGTTAGTCAGTAGCTAGTTAACTTTTTGGTGATTAAGTTCAATAGTTATCTTGTTGAGCTAACTGCTGCCTGACAAACGTGTAAGAAAAAGTAGGTGTATCTACTTGGTAACAACCATCTGAATATATGATTATTAATGTGTGATTCTAATGCCGTATTCTGTATTTAGAATAATATTTAGATTCTAATTCAATAATGTTATGTATGCGACAGCAAACATACTCTATATAGCCTATCAACTAATGCTGGCTTGCTAAATGTTAGCTATGTGGTTGGGAACAGGACACAGGAATGATATCTTGTTGGGAACAGGACACAGGGATGAGACGGGGTTGAAGACAGGACACGGGGATGAGACGGGGTCGGGGACAGGACACGGGGATGAGACGGGGTCGGGGACAGGACACGGGGATGAGACGGGGTCGGGGACAGGACACGGGGATGAGACGGGGTCGGGGACAGGACACGGGGATGAGACGGGGTCGGGGACAGGACACGGGAATGAGACGGGGTTGGGGATGGACCAAATACTGCAAGAGAAATCTCCTTATTTGTGCAAGTTCAGGCACAAAAAATACAAGTAAATGATGAGACTAAGTGTTGGATAACAGTCACATTGACGCAGGTGTATAGAGCAGAAAATAAATTTTATTTACCAATAATCATAGTACTTAGTCCAAATGATTTAAAAACCAAGCCAGATGACACAGCCAAAGCATTTTAAGATTATTACAACAGGCTTCAGAACCCTCACCTGGTTGGTTTCAATTAATTTCTAGCACTTTGACCAAAAATACAGTAACTCATATATAGGTAATATTATAGGTAGCTAGCTGGCTACATTAGTTAGTTTGCTAAATGGTGACCTAGCTTGAGGTGTTAACAGTTTACATAGTGGTCTAAAGACACTGACAAACTCAAAACTGCAGACAACTGTAATCTAATGTACAATAAATAACCATTTAACTATAAAACTGTCAGCTGTCGGCTAAACTTCTTAACTCACGCAGGGCCTTCAGAGTTGTGAAGGTGCATAAACTTCTCCTTCTCCTTAACATGCATGAAATCAGAGCTGAAATAACATTAAGTGAATTTCTACATGTAATATCAGTACAGTAGAACCTCTCTGAGCCCTAGGTGGGTTCCACAGGACAGGTAGGTCTCAGATGAAATCCATGGCTTCTGGTATATTGCACGATTGAATTAACAGTGCATAAGGTCGGGCTTTATTGAGCCTTATCTTTCTTATAGTGTTGAATAAAAGATGTTTACACTTTTCTCAATTATATACGAAATTCTCTTCCAGCTGATTTGTTGTTAAGTAGGAGTTATAGTATACTCGTTTAATTGATACTGGTTATGCATACACAGTAAAGGAAATGGCACTTAATTGCTATCTGTCGGCCTTTCCTGTCTGACCATTACAGAATCACACCCTAGACTATCAAAAAGTTTTTTACATTTTAGTGGCCATTCCACCAGACTATACTGTGAATCAGTGTGTGTGTGTGTGTGTGTGTATGATTAAAAGTCCAGGGATTGTGAACAAGAGAATGTGTCATGCTAAGGATTATAGGAATTGACGTCCATGTTGTGTATTTAAAAGTGTGCCGAAATGACATGCTGAGGATTCTGGGAAACTGAGTTCATGTTCACCGCTAAGACCTGACAAGAGCTTGCCCTGCTGAAAACTCCAGCTTAGTCTGACAAAGTTCCAGCTGCCTAAATACAGGTCGAGCTGGTCAAAAGCACAAAGAAAATTGAATTGAATTGAAGAAATTGTGATTACACAACACTTAAACAATCCTTATTAACCACTCTTGTGCATTGAAGTGTTATCATAGGGATATATATTTCTCCTTCACATTCAGGTTCACAAATAGGAACAAATCAAGGATTATATGTCATTAGGTAATGTTTATTAAGCATTTCCATGAGCATTGAGTAATGACTAAGTTCAGGTAAAATTTACATTACACCCTTGTGAAGTGGAGTCTGGTTATGAAGTACTTAAAAACATTATTGTGCCATTATAAAGTTCCCCTAAAAGGAGACTTAACAAAAGTCCACAAAGAACGTACTAAATAATGATTACACATTCAAAGAGAATTAATAAATGGTTCATCATGGTATACCTGTATTCAAACCAATAGGTTATATGCACAGAAACATGCAAACATGTACTCGAAAAGAACAGAATCAGCATGAAGACTATGGAACATGTCCAGTGGTGTCAAGCTTTACCAGAAAGAACCCACAACCTGAAAAGTGGTCGAGTGGAGAGTCATTGCCTTGGACATTTACATATACACTCACAGTCCACTTTATTAGGAACACCTGTACACCTGCCCATTCATGCAGTTCTCTAATCAGCCAATCATGTGGCAGCAGCACAATGCATAAACTGATGCAGATACAGATCAAGAGCTTCATATAATGTTCACATCAAACATCAGAATGAAGAAAAAGTGTGATCTCTGTGACTTTAACCGTGGCATGGATGATGGTACCAGATGGGCTGGTTTGAGTTTTTCAGAAACTGCTGATCTCCTGGGATTTTCACACACAACAGTCTGTAGAGTTTACACAGAATGGTGTGAAAAACAAAAAACACTGAGTGAGCGACAGTTCTGTGGGTGGAAACACCTTGTTGATGAGAAATCAGAGGAAAATGGCCAGGTTCAAGCTGCCAGGAAGGATATAGTAATTCAAATAATTATTCTTTACAACCATGTTGAGCAGAAAAGCATCTCAGAATTCACAGCACATTGAGCCTTGAGGTGGATGAGCTACAACAGCAGAAGACCACATCAGGTTCCTCTCCTGTCAGCCAGGAACAGGAATCTGAGGCTATCAGGGGCACAGACTCTCTTAAACTGGAAAACTGGACAGCTGAAGATTAGAGAAAAACATCTGGTCTTTTTCCAGTCTTCGGCTGTCCAGTTTGTGTAAGTCTGTACTCATGATAGTCTCAGATTCCTGTTCTTGGCTGACAGGAGAGGAACCTGATGTGGTCTTCTGTTGTTGTAGCTCATTCACCTCAAGGCTCAATGTGTTGTGCATGCTGAGATGCTTTTCTGCTCATCACAGTTGTAAAGAGTGATTATTTGAGTTACTATATCCTTCCTGGCAGCTCAGACCAGTCCATTCTCCTCTGATCTCTCATCAACAAGGTGTTTCCTCCCACAGAACTGTCGCTCACAGGATGTTTTTTGTTTTTCGCTCCATTCTGTGTAAACTCTAGAGACTGTTGTGTGTGAAAATCCCAGGAGATCAGCAGTTTCTGAAAAACTCAAACCAGCCCATCTGGCACCAACAACCATGCCACGGTTAAAGTCACGGAGATCACACTTTCTCTCCATTCTGATGTTTGATGTGAACATTAACTGAAGCTCTTGACCTGCATCTGCATGATTTTATGCATTGTGCTGCTGCCACATGATTGGCTGATTAGAGAACTGCATAAATGAGAAGGTGTACAGGTGTTCCTAATAAAGTGGATGGTGAGTGTACATTATCTGTCCTCTTTACCAGTGATTTATTAATATTGCTCATTACATTAATTGACACATAAATTAAGTTTGATATTTATTTTTTTCTTGTTTAATTCAAATTGTTAGGTTGCATTAATTATAATTTGTGAGGCGATAAATAAATGAAGACTACTTAACACAAATCTCTTGCTTTTATGTAACACTGTCTTGCAGCGAGCCATGAACAGGCATGAAGGCAAAGCTTGATGTACAGGTGGTTTAAAGATTTTGATGTATCTTTCTGAACTTTTTGCAAACTGCAGACATACATTGGCGATTCTGTATATGGTCCTTTTTTATACTGTGACTCAGGGTAAGATAGGATCTACTCAGGATAGTTTGTCTTTGGAAAATTGCACTTTACAAGCCAGTTTAAGAAAATGTGATCGGTTTAAAGTGCTCATTAACTAAAACCAGTAATCCATTGGAAGAAATGATTTCTACCCACATATATTTCTTTCCACATCTTTCAGAAACGTTCAGTATTAATTAAATAAAGAGCTGCTTCACACAGTTCAGACGTAAGAAAAAAAAACATTATTATTATTATTATTATTATTATTATTATTATTATTATTATTGGCTTTTAAATACATACAGCATTATATAAAATATCCACATGAACAAAACTTTAAATAAACACATGAAACAGTAAATTAAAATAATAATTTTACTGTTTTTTACAAACAATTAGAGATTTTTTTTTAACTAAATAAATAATCTAATCATAAATATTGCAAAAAACCTTTATGTCTCCTGTGATGTTTTCATGTTATCATGTGGCCTCATCTCTAACACCAATATGGTTTTAATACTGGTTTTAATTTGATCTATATATTAGGAAGGTTGTACAACATACAAATAATTGCATAATTGCAAAATTACACATTTGTAGACAGAACACTGGGAGTAGAATTTGGGTGTTTACACACTGTTTGACTCAACTAGGGAAAGTATAGTCTCCTAAAGGCCCAGGTTCGTGCAGGCCAACACCACCAGCAGCAGAGCTACAGCACAGAGAGACTGAGAGTTCAGGATGGCTGAACCTGTGACAACACGACAGAAAAGACAGAAAAAGTGAAAGGTACAGGAAGAGATCATTCCAGAGGTCAGTTTAAAAAGCTGTCTGCGTGAATAAGCTTAGGTCAGAGAACATTAAAAGAAACTTAACACTCAAAATTCAAGATTATGTTGGCAGTAATTGAACTTATTCGTTTATAACACAATCCTTTGCTGAAAACAATCATTTGGATACAAGTAAGTGAGAGTGAAAAGAAAAGAAAACGAGTTAAAAGAGCAATCTCAGCATACCTTGCACCTGTATCTGTGATATTGGGCCGTCTCCTCCTTCACAGCGAGCCCGTATCTCTATTACGTAATCTCCTGTCTCAGGCATGGGGAAGTCGATGTAGTGCCTGCCGGTGGTGTACAGTTTCCCATAGCGCTCCCCTTCCTTCCTGAACAAAATCTAAAAAGGAAGATAAAGTATGAACATAACACCAAGGGCCATAATAGCTGCAATAGCTCTCTATTATACAGTGCTGCTTCAGGGCAACATGAACAAATTTGGTTTGCTGCAACAAAAAAACACAATTCATGAGTCCAATTTTTCAAGACGGGAGGATTCAATACTAACCAACAGAAATGCACACATTGGTCATATGATCCGATTGCAGCCAGTCTGATTAAGGTTTCATCAGGTGTGCACATGTGCTGCAGCACCATATTTCTCTAATAAACACTGACCCTTTAACCACAGTTCCAATAATGTTTTCATCAAAATGACAAAATTAATTTAATTAGCATTTATTGGTAAGTAAAGTTGTATTTTATATATATATATATATATATATATATATATATATATATATATATGTCTTCTGTTCCTGCTTGTTCTTGGGGCATCTGGCCTTCAGTTTTACCTTCAGTAAGAGAAATGCAGCTCAGCTGGATTCAGATTGACTTGGCCATTGCAGAACTTTCCACTTCTTTGCTTAAAAAAAACATCTTGGGTTGCTTTTGAAGTAAGTTTTGGGTCATTGTCCATCTGCATTTTGAAGCACCATCCAATCTGAGCAGATAATATCGCCCTGCACACTTCAGAATTCATCCTACTGCTTTTGTCAGCAGTCACATTATAAATAAATACAAGAGAACCAGTTCCACTGGCAGCCGTACACGCCCACGCCATGAGATGTGGTGGTACGCTTCAGATCATGAGCAGTTCCTTCCCTTCTCCATATTCTTCTCTTCCCATCATTCTGCCACAAGTTGATCTTTGTCTCATCTGTCCATAGGATGTTGTTCCAGAACTGTACAGGTTTTTGGCAAACTCTAATCTGGTCTTTCTGTATCTGAGGCTTACCAGTGGTTTACATCTGGTGGTAAACCCTCTGAATTTACTCTGATGAAGTCGTCTCTTGACACAGACTTTGACACAGATACACCGACCTCCTAGAGGGTGTTCTTTATCTGGCCAATTGTTGTGAAGGGGTTTTTCTTCACCATGGAAAGAATTCTTCTGTCCTCCACCATAGTTGTTTTCTATGGTCTTCCGGGCCTTTTGGTGTTCCTGTGCTCATCTGTGTGTTCTTTCTTTTTAAGAATGTACCACATAGTTGATTTGGCCACGCTTAATGTTTTTGCTATCTCTGATGGGTTTGTTTAGATTTTTCAGCCTAGTGATGGCTTCTTTCACTGGCAGCTCTTTGGACTTCACATTGAGATTTAACAGCAACAGATTCTAAATGCAAATACTACACTTGATATCAACTCTAGACCTTTTAGCTGCTTAGTTGGAAGCAGCATAATGAGGAAATAACAGACACCTGGCTGTGGAAAAGTAGAGAAGGTGATTGTCCAATTACTTTTGACCTCTAATTACTTTGGTCCTTTATTTATTTAATACTTATAAATACATCCTTTTCTGTTGATATTTATAATTAGAAATTCAAAAGACAGCATGTGTATAAATTTGAAGTGGATATACGCAGTGGAAGTATATTAAATAACAAAAACAAAAGTGTCCAAATACTCACTTTTCCCCTCACTGTACCTCAGAAATAAAATGAAAGTGATGGAACTAGCACAGGTTTAACAAAATTGTGGTTCTAATCAGTGTGAATGACTGGCAGTGGGGTTTATCTCTGATACTCCAGAAGAAGACGCACCTTGTATCCTTCCACATAGGACTCATTCCAATAGTTGTAGATGTGATCCCAGTAGATATACAGCCATTTGCGTGTGAAGCTGACATATTTGTACACTCTTAGACGTCGACTGGGAGCTGAGAAAATCAATCGATTGTAAAGACACAGTCATTTTTATTATGTGCAAGGACACAATACATGTCTGTAAGCCTTGGTTGTCATAGAACTTACATAGTATTGGTGATGAAAGTATCATGAGTGACTAGCAGTATGTATATGTGTATATTCATATAGTTATGTATACCAGCATGCATAACTTCTATATCCTTATAAAGACTAGAAAGGTTAATTTTATTAAACATTTTTACGATGCATTATTGTAAAGCATGTTTAAAATGAATATATTACATTTACATTGCGCGTAAATACCCAAGGATTCAGTTATATGCTTACGTGGTCTCCTGGTAAACATCTCACAGTGTTCACTGGGTGGTCCAAGTCCAGCGCCATTGTAAGCACGCACCTCGATCAGGTAGTGCGAATCAGGCCGCATGTTCTCCAGACGAGTCTGGTTAACTGAGCTGTGGACCAGAACACGAGAGGCTGCTGCCTCGTTGTCGTCGTATTTCCTCCAGTAGCGAATCTGAACAGGAAGCAGACACAGCCATTAGAACTGCACTTACAGGGTTTGGCAACGGGGTGCTTGAAGGAGAAGAATGTTAACTGTACTTAGGGTTAAAGTGTTAAAGTGTGCATCGAGACTGGGATCCTGTGGGACCTCAAACAAGTTGCACATGTAGGCTAGGAGGTTTTTAACTCTTAGCTGGGTAGTAAGAAGAAGTCAGAAATGAAGAGAGATAGCACATAACCAGTCATGTTGCTTCTGAATTCAAGGGAACCTTTTTGGCAGGTTAAAAAAAAACAACATGATTTTATTATTGTTCCTCATTTGAATCCAAAAACCACTTTCTGCATTGACATCAAATTTCTCTTTGGGTGATTGCTACTATAGCAATATTAAGTCACTGACCCGTATGACTACAGCTTAATCATACTTTATTTATGCAGTTCGAAAGCTTTAATATGAGGAATTATTTGTTGAGAACTAGAAAGGCGCTGTGTGTGTGTTTTGGAGGACTTACCTGGTAGCCATCCACCCAGTGAGGAGGAACTTGAAAAACATGTAGCCACCACACGAGAGCCTCGGTGGAGGTAACCTGGCGGGCATAAACATCCAGCGGTGCCTCTGTGGGGGCTGCAAAAATGTAACGTGGCTAATCAAACATTTATCTGACGATTACTGGAAAGCAACATTTAGGAAACAGAGTAAGGGTTTTTTTTTTTCATCATCATCAGTAAGAGGGAAATACAATAGTTCTGAGAGCTATGCATAAACGAGTGCTTCTGCAGTCGCAGAATAAAATACATAAATAGTTTTTTTAGTGTTTACATTACTCATTTTCACCCCCAAAATAAATGCTAAATTTATGTCCCTCCCTTTTTGTGATTTTAATCTTCAGACGTTAAAAAAGCAATTACTAAAATGAAATTCCATTCATTGAAACTGCTATGCATAAATGTTTAGTAAATATGGTTATTGATCATTTCATATGATTTTTTTTTTCCTATAAATGTCCACATTTACTATATTCCTCCTAACCGTGACACTGTCCAAATGATTTACAATAAATGTTTTTCAAAGCCAAACAAATCTAGTTTCCATGGAAACGTGTGTCAGCAAGAGAGCACACTCAAAATCCAGGTAAATATGCTTAATAATAATAATAATAATAATAATAATAATAATAATAATAATAATAACGTAGCAGACCATGCTGTTTATACTCAAAAACAGAGAAGAAAATGTCTTTACTGCAACATTACTGTTAGGCTAAAGATCTCATGTAAGAGCTCACTGAATGTCATTACCAAAATGACACATATTTTACTCACACTTCTTAATTTTTTCTTCCCATAATCAGTTTGAAATTGTAATTGTGAATGTACCAAAAGTATGTGCACCCCTGACCATCACACCCATATGTGCTTGTTGAACGTCTCATTCCAGATTTATTC
>CM040471.1:22758746-22773246 GCA_022758105.1 Pangasianodon gigas | reverse complement strand
TTGAGGTCAGGGCTCTGTGCAGGACACTCGAGTTCTTCCACTCCAACCTTCACACACCATGTCTTCATGGAGCTCGCTTTGTGCACAGGGGCATTGTCATGCTGGAACAGGTTTGAGTCTCTTAGTTCCAGTGAAGGGAAACTGTAATGCTACAGCACACAGAGACACTCTATACAATTGTGTGCTTCAGACTTTGTGGTAACAGTTTGAAGAAGAACATATGGGTGTGATGGTTAGATGTCCACATACTTCTGGCCATATAGCGTAGCTGAAGAAATTTTTTCAGTTTCAGATGTTAAGAAAATGTATTTACGATATTACAGACTAATCTGTGAATACCTGAGAGAAAATAATAAAATGTTGAATTTTAAAAGATTTGGTACAGTAATATTTGCCATGATTAGCAAATACTTGGAACTAAAAGGAAAACAGGCACAAAATTAATTTTACTCTTATGTTACAGCAAGGATATTTTATAGGGACTTATTTTATAAGTGTAGAAAATAATAAGTATGTTCCAGATTAAATTCCAGATTTCTGAAACTCTCTTCAATTTGTACATCTTATTATTTCTAATACGGTCTCTTTATAACCATAAAGTACTGATTCCTATTCATTTTAGTTAGGGTCCAGGTTCTAAAAATTTGTACATCCAATACCTGTATTTGCAGAAATACCCTTATATAATATAGAAATTATCAATTTATTATTAGTTCTAAATTAATGTACTGGACTTCCTTGAAATAAGGAAAGATTTTGCCTGAATTCTGAAAGTTCCCTTGTTTGGTTATCATGTTCCTAGTCAGAGCCAGGGAGTGGCACCTCACCGCTGTCAGATGAGTACACCACTTTGGTCAGGCTGTAAGGTCCCTCTCCTTTGTTGTTGTAACCTTTCACTTTGACTTGTATCTCAGTGTTGGGTATAATGCCATCCTTGTAGACATAGCGTCTCGCCTCTGGGTCAGCCACTGTTGACCACTTCCATTCGTAGTCCTCATGGGGCTTGAAACCTACTATATAGCCAAACTTTTTACCAAAAAAGTACTGGGGCTTCATGGGCTGGGGAAAGGCATGAGAACGTGAAGTTAGTCTGGCAAGAATGCTGCGTACTATTACTGTGTCAAGGAATATTAAAAACTGAAGAAACTGTGTCAAGGAATATTAAAAGAAATACATGCTTTGGTTTATGCAGAAGAATAATTAGACTTACTGTCCAAGTCACTATGAGCTCTCCGTTCAAGCCGACGTAACCCTGTACATCAGTGGGAGTCATGGTGGGAACTGAAAGTATACAAAGCTGGTCAACCTTATTTCTTTAGCAGATTTCTGTAGTTCTTTATAAAGAGAAATAGTCAAAATAATGATAAAGAAATGAGTAATGCTTTAAGTAGCATAAATCAGCACATGTGGACTCACTGGCATCCCAGGTTTTAATTTTGATGGAGGGCACACTGCACTCTCCTTCTCCCAGATCATTGATGGCATAAACCCGAAATTCATACTCCATCCAAGGATACAGGTCAATGACCTTGGCTGCCTCAGCTTTCCCATCCAGGAACGCAGGAGCTAAACAAGGCAGACCTTGTATCAATAATTTCATCGAATTCAGTAAATACTGAACCATTGTGCGAGTTAGAATACTAATTTTGTAAGTATTTTTTTCTATCTTTGTTTCAAAAGTTTCAGCTCTGCCTGTAAAACACAGATACCGCTAGTATCCTTCTAGTATGCAAGATGGCTGCGGTACATATCCTGCTGTCGTTTGGTGCGTCACTTGTGCACCTCCTTCGAAATTAACGCTATGCATCTGCATGGTGCAAAACCAACATGAATACTGGGGACAGTATACAGTAGCACCATGTGACACTGTATCTGTATCTGTCTAATGTAGTGTTGCCTCAGATCGTATATTTACATACTATTCCAGACCATTATTGAATAATAACACTAACCAGTTTTCTATTAATGTTAGTGTTTGAATTTTAAAAATCTACCTACCAAAAAGTACCTACAAGATCTACCAAAAGGTCTGTTTTATGTACCAATCTTCTGGATTTTCTAGATTAGTGAATGCTTTTGAATGTAAGGTCAGAGTTTTCGATATAGCTCATGACAACGCTCACCATGCCTGTGGAAAGTTTTAAAGAGAGACAGAGCTCGACAGTGTATTTAAAATCCCTGTGCATGAAATTACTAAACACTACAGTTCTACTTGGAAACCAGATGACCAGGGATGTTTTGGCTCTGACGTGCCATTTAGTGGATGTCACTTTGAATCCTCCAGATGTACATAAGATACCCGGGCGAATACAGGATATGAACAATGGCATTCGCGTTGCCGCTGCTTGTGCATGTGCACTCCGTCATGCATCAAATATGAATTAGTCCAGTGGACTCACATGTGACTGCGGTTTTCCAGTCCTCTGGGTCTAGAGAGTAGAAGTCTCTGGTTTGGATAACGTGCTGGGTGAGTGGACTACCATGATCTGAGCCCAGACTCCAAACCAACTTCACTGATGTGTCTCTGATCTCCTCCACACGCACCCCTCCAGGAGGACCAGGCCTAGCTGCTCCATGAAAAGATATATTCTCAATCAAGTATCAAAGAACATAAGTTTCTGTTAGACATATGAATATGGCATTATAGATTGCCAGTCCATTGCAGAGCATTACATACACACATTCATATACTCATTCCCACTTAAAGGCAATTTGGACTAGCCAATCCACCTACTGGTATGTTTTTGGAATGTCAGAGGAAACCAGAGTACCTGCAGTAAACCCACAAGTACATGGGTATTCTGCACAGATAGTAACTCTGGACTGGACCCTGGGGCATAATAACTTCCTCAAAAGCTTGTCCTAAAGATGGCTTTTGTGTGAATCAATTTAACCAATCGTAAGTTACAGCTGTTTGAGTAAATTAAGCTCCGCCCCACAAGAACGGATTGAGATGTGGTGCCCATATTGTTGAAAAAGAATCTTCTTGATCAAGTGCTATTTTATACACTTACAAATGATTGTGGAAGTCATTTTGTTATAAATAAACCAAATTTGCAGTGATTAATGTGATAATGACAACTAGGATAGATTGTTCAGCAATATATTGGAAATATGCTAGACTCAGTTTAAATGTTATTTCCTTCTTCAATCCACATTTTCTCTCTCCCAGTGTATCTCAAGCTTAAAGGCAAGCGCTTGTGTTTAAAGGCAGTGGTCTAGATGCTACTGAAATTTCACAGATACCTCTACTAAAGAAAAATATCTGTCAACTTTAGGCATTAACTACACATACAGTCTCCTTCAAAAGTATTGGAATGGCAAGGCCAATTCATTTGTTTTTGTTATACACTGAAGATATTTGGGTTTGAGATCAAAAGATGAATATGAGATGATAGATCAGAATTTCAGCTTTCATTTCCTTCCTTCCATTTAGACATGTTAAACAACTTAGAGCATGGCACCTTTGGTGGCAGATCACCCAATTTTTAGGTGAGCAAAAGTAAAAAAAAAAAAAAAAAAATCCTTTCTTTCTCCACACTTTGGCCTTTCCATCCCTTTGGTAGAGGTTCATCTTGGAGTTTTTGTGGCTCATCTCTGTATTTCTCTGTGAATTCCAATCTGGTCTTCTGATTCTTACTGCTGATGAGAGGTTTGCATCTTGTGGTATGGCCTCTATATTTCTGCTCTCAGAGTCTTCTTCGAGCGGTGGATTGTGGTACCTTCACCGCTGCCCTGTGGAGGTTGTTGGTGATGTCACTGACTGTTGGTTTTGGGTTTTTCTTCACAGCTCTTACAATGTTTCTGTCATCAACTGTTGTTGTTTTCCTTGGCTGACCTGTCCAGTTGTTAGTTTGATGTCTGGATGTTTGTCCTTTTTTTTCCAGGACATTCCAAATTGTTGTATTGGCTATGCCCAATGCTTGTGTAATGGCTCTGTTCGATTGTCCCTCTTTTCTCAGCTTCAAAATGGCTTGCTTTTCTCCCATAGACAGCTCTCTGGTCTTCATGTTGGTGTATCCTTTTTAACAACAAATGCTATCTTCACAGGAGAAACCCAGGCCTCAAACCAAGAGTAGACATTCAGAGCTATTAATTGTTTAAATAATTAATCTAACAGGAGACACCTGGGCAACAAGAAACACCTGTCAGTCACATGTTCCAATATTTTTGGTCACTTGAAAAATGGAGGTGGGTTCAAACAAAAGGTGCCATGTTCTAAGTTGTTTAAAACATCTAGATGTAAATATCAGGAAATGAAAGCTGAAATTCTGATTTATCACCTCATTCAACTTTTGATCTCAAACCCAAATGTCTTCAGTGTTTAGCAGTGTATTTTTTCTTTGAGCAGGATCATCATTTAGCACCAACCTTTGACAAAGACGTTAGCAGAAGCAGTGGCATTGTCAACAATGGTCTGTGCTGTGCAGGTGTAGTGTCCTGCGTGTCCAACTTGAATGTTTTTAATCAGCAGGTGTCCACTGGACTCAATATCCTATACACAGATCCATAAATATGTGAATTAATAACAATAAGACATTGCACACAGAGTTACATATCTAAAATGTCCTTGTTATGTTGCAAAAACATATTAAACTCTATAGTGATATCCATGCATCAGCGTCTATTTAGTTTAATCTCAATAAATAATTCAAAATAATAATAAATAGACTTAAATTGTAAATAAGTAACAGCTTTCATTAATTTTTGTTCAACGTGAAACATTATGATCCATGATATGGGCAGAAATCCTTTCATTCTTACCATCAGCTGCTCATAGTGCTTATAGTCGGTGGCAAAGTTGATGACGTATGCGTCCACTGACCAGATGAAGGTGATATCAAAGCTAGGGTCATACGAGGCCGAGCACTGAAGGACTGTATTCTCACCCAGAGGCACCTCCACGTCTGATGGAGCTACAGTGATCTTAGTTGCCTCTGAGAAAGGGACATACCTTTACCACAGCAGTTTGCCAACAATTGCACAATTTTATTTATTACTGTATGACACGCCATATCATGTATCACGATACCCTAGATATGACATGAATCAGGATATGAACAGAAATCATTTGAAGTACTCTTTACTACTATAATGAACTGACACAAAAAGACCTATACTCAGTAATTTCCATCTAGTTATTATTATTAGTATTTACAGAGCAACAGGAATTTGCAGCCTTCCTCTCGAATTGAGTTATTTCAGTGGAAAAATCAGTAATTGTTGCAGACTTCAATACTCATTTTATTAATCCACAAGACAGTCTGAGATCAGTGGTTCTGCTGGGCAATTCAGAATATAATGGAACCTGCACATTATGGCAGACACACTTTGATGTTATACTTTGGCATTAATATAGAAAAGAAAGCCACACTACCCCAGTCTGAGATTATATCTGATCAGTGTTTCTTTTCATTCTAGTCATAATATATGTACTTTGCCTCACTACTGGATCAAGTGTACAATCATGGTGGCTGCCCCGCTTTAGTGAAAATCTCCCGGATTCATCCACCTTTGATTGGCTCTCCCTCTGACCCCACACAACTCAATCAAGTGATTGAATGCTTAGAATCAACGTTTTACTACACACTAGACAATGTTGCCCCATTCAAAAGAAAAATAATTACAGAGAAAAAATTAGCACCCTGGCATCATGATCAAGAAGGTCAGAGAGAAAAATAGAGTCTTCTGAACTGCATGGAAGGAAAGCCTTCTTAGCTATAGAAAGGCACTTACTGCTGCTAGAACAGCATATCAAAATGCTAATGTCAAATGCTTGTCAAAAGGTATCAGTCAGGAAACGGGTACAAAATAACTTCCAAAACATTAGGTGTATCATCAACAAGTGGAGAAAATGTGGCACCACATTCCTTCCAAAACTGATAAGGACAAGATGAAAAGTTATCAGGCATTACTGGTCATTCCCTGCATGTGACAACAATCTCTCATATTCTATACATGTCGAGGCTGTGGGGTAGGATGGCTAGATGGAAGCCCTTTCTTATGAAAAAATATTCAAAGCTAAATTTTGCCAAAACCACCTAAATTTTGCCAAAACCACGTTATGGACCAAGGTAAGACCAAGGTAGAACATTTTGTCTTAAGACTTAAGTCTAAAACTCTAATGAAATCAAATGAAATGGCCCTGATGCTTATACTGAAAAGCTTTCCAACACACTTCTTGAGCACTGCTTGACTCTGTAGTACAGAAGGGAATGATTTATAATCGCACTATCCGGTGTCACCCAGATGAGGATGGGTTCCCTTTTGAGTCTGGTTCCTCTCAAGGTTTCTTCATGTCATCTTGGGGAGATTTTCCTCACCACCGTCACCTCTGGCTTGTTCAATAGGGATAAATTTAAATCTCTATATGGATTTCTGTAAAGCTGCTTTGTGACAATGTCTTCTGTTAAAAGCGCTATGCAAATAAAATTGAATTGAATTGAACATGCTTATTAATATACACCTGTGATTCACCTTGCTACAGGTACTACTATCAGAGTTGTCCTACTATTTAAAAATTAATCAACTACACCAATCAGAACTGAGAATTAAGCAATGTTGTGGAAAAACAAGGCTTAATTTTTAAAAAATTAAGAAATGAACCAGTTTAGCTTTTTAAGATTTTACCTGCAGCCACCACATTTGTGCATGTAAAGCTTGTTACACCTTCAGCGTATAGATAATGCACCATTCAATCTAACTGTGTTGCACTACTAATTATTATACTGTACTAAATATTATAACTATACTAATTACAGTTCTTTGTTCAAGGCGCTTGTAATTAAATTAATATGATAGAGCAACCAAGGAACAGCTTGATGTCAGCCAGCAAAAAGCCCAATTGACTTAATTATTAACAGTGCTGGAAAACCCTTTTTCAGGAACATACTGTATCTTGTTACTTATTTAGTACCTCAATACTTTCAGTGCCAGTGTCTCATGAAACCTTAATATGTACAGACATGTTCTGTGGTAAGTAGTGCAATCTCCTAATATCTGCTGTAAACTTACACTGTTATGTCAAATTTCTTCATGTAAGTTTCTTCATGTAAGTAAAGACATAAATGATGCAACAACTGAAAGAACATAATCACTGACCTTTGATACTAAGAGTCCCTGTGCTGTTGTCCTTTCCACGGTCATTCTCAGCGTAACATGTGTATAAACCATCATCAGCCTTAGTCACATTCAGAATCTCCAGACTCCCATCATCCCAAACAAACACACTATCAGATAAATCAGAGGAGACAGGTACTTTAGAAAACAACACATTATATTATACTATATTATATTAAAGAGCATTATATATGATATAACAGGGTAATACAGTGAGGGGAACTTTCAGACACCTTCGTCTTTGTGTGTGTGTGTGTGTGTGTGTGTATATATATATATATACATATACAGTACTGTGCAAAAGTCTTAGGCACGTGCAAAGAAATATGTTGTAGTACAAAGATGCCTTCAAAAATAATGAAATTAAATGTTTCTACATTTAAAAAAAATCCTATAAAGAGCAGTAAACAGTAATAAATGAAACAAAGTCAATATTTAATGTGATGATCCTTCACTTTAAATAAAATAAAACAGTATCTCAGGTGCAGTGTGTGCAGTTTTATAAGGAAATGAGCATTGTGTTACTGAGCATCTTGCAGAAGCAGCCACAGTTCTAAAACCTGGCAACGCTCCCCATGAGCCTCCACAAAGTTCCATATAAAACCTCACTCTCACAACTTTTTTTTTTCATCCAGCAGGATCCCAGTCCGTAAAAGCCGAACAAGAATATGGGGTGAATTATTCAACAGACAACATCTACACAAACTACTCGCAGCAACAGACACTATGCAACTAAGGGGAGAAAACAGAACGTATATAGGAACGCTATTCAGGGAGAACACAAACACAGGAAATGAATGGAACAGCAGACAAAATTCAAACATATGCTGGTTGTGGGTTGGTGGTGAACTGTATACTGAGTGTTGGAGGTGACAAATGTATAGTTATATTCGGATACACCCCTACACTGCGTACACACACTTCAAATTTACACACACAATGTCTTTTGACATTGTACTTATGTAAGTACCTAATTTTTTGTTCATTTTTACAAGTCCAGTGTGAAGTCAAAAGACTTTATGCTATGTGTGTAAATTTGGAGTGGATATATGCACTGGAAGTATATGAAAAAACCAAAACCAATATAATATCATAGTGTATTAAATTTAAATAGCCGTATTTATTACAATGTATTTGATACCAAGGCAAACCAATACATTTAAAATAATATCTAGGCTTGGACAGTGGTCTGTGCTTTGCAGATTGAGTAGGAACACTGCAGCAATGGTTCAGTTCTTGCTTAGGTATAGACGGGAATCTTACCGGGATGAGTTGGAGAGTGTTTCCAAGCCACGTTTCCAAATAAACTTTGGCTTGGGAGCAGCTCGTGGTTTACACTCGATCACCACACGCCCATTTTCAGCACCCAACAAAATCTTTTTTACTGGGTTGTAAATGAATGTTGGTGCACAAGCTAGGAAGAGGGTATTGAAACATAATTCAAATGGCTAATTCTTTAAATGTTATAAAGAAAACACTTAATGTCGCTATTATAAATTAGTGTGGAAGTGTGCAGTGCAACTCACAGACCACACGCAGCTCCGCATTAGCGTAGATGGTTCCCCAGTTGTTCTCAGCAATGCACTGATACATGCCTGAGTCTTCAAAAGTCAGACTGGAGAACTTCAGCTGCCCTTTGCCATACTTAAGCAAAGAAACAATACAACAATTACTATTTGAAGGGTACCAACTTTGGACCTTCATAACACATTCATGAGTATTGCATAAATCTTTTATAAAACAATACTGAAAGATTTATGCAAGGCTTATAATAAAACCTGTGAGATGACACAAGCTTTTATGAAGTATATTTCTTTGTCTTTACATGAAAGAGAGAACTGATTGACTGATTGAGACAGTTTGAGCTGTATTTTTAATTTTAGAAAGTTAGAAGGTTTTTGTCTTACTAAGAGCACCTTAGTGTGTTCATCTTCTATGAATTATCTGCCTGTCATCCACCTGGTCCATTTGGACTGAAAACAATTATGAAGAATCATTCCAATACAACTTATACATATTTTGAAAAGATATACAGTGGATTCAGAAAGTATTCAGATTAAAAATCAAAAACTGAGGCAAGGCATAGATCAGGGCAAGGATACAAAACAATTTCTAAGACTTTGAGTGTTCCCGGAACCACAGTGGCCTCAATAGTTTTGAAATGGAAGAAGCTTGGCACAACCTTGAACCTTCCTAGAGCTGGCAGTCCGGACAAATTGGGCATCTGGGAAAGAAGGGCCTTGGTCAGGGAGGTAAGAAAGAACCCAACAGTCACTCTAAAAGAGTTCCAAAAGTCCTGTGCAGAGATGGAAGAACCTGTTGGATGGACAACCATCTCTGCAGCACTCCATAAATCAGGCCTGCAATGGCAGAGTGGCAGGAGGGAAGCCACTGTAGAGTAAAAGGCTTATGACTGCATAAAGGACTCTGGCAACATGTGAAAAAAGGAAAATGAATATAGAATTCTTTGGGCAGAAAAGCAAGCACTATGTCTGGCTAAAAACAGGCACTGCACATCACCTGGCTAATACCATCCCTATGGTGAAACATGGTGGTGGCAGCATCATGCTATGGGGGTTCTTCTCAGAAGCAGGGATAGGGAGACTGGTAACAATTGAGGGAAGGATGACTGCAGCCAAATACAGGAACATCCTTAAAGAAAACCTCCTCCAGAGCACATACAAACTGGGGCAACAGTTCACCTTTCAACACGACAATGACTCTAAGCATACAGCCAGAACAACACTGGAGTGGCTTCGGGGCAAGTCTGTGAATGAAACCCCTTGAACGTCTGTGGAGAGACCTGAAGATGGCAGTTCACAGACAGTTTTTGATTTTTAATAAATTTTTGAAAATCTCTAAAAACATGTTTTCACTTTATCATTATGGGCAATTATGTGTAGCTTGATGGGTAAAAAATGTCAATTATATCCATTCAATATCAAATCCACATCATATCATATCACATCACAAGGGGTCTGAATACTTTCTGAATCCACTGTATGTCAGCAAATAAATTATTTTTATAGAAATTATCAAACTAAAGCAGTAATCAAATCTGCATTAATAACACTGATATGGCGCACTATGTATACATTCTATAACTGCCTTATAAAAGATTTATGCGTCTGAATTCTGAATGTGTTACAAATAAAGTGTTATCCAAAATTTCACAACAGAACGAGAACTGACTGAATAGCCATCCTTCAACCAGCGGATCCATGGTAACGGCTTGCCCACCGCCGTGCAGGAAAGAGTAAGCTCACTGCCAACGTCTTTCTCTGTGTCATTGATATGCTCCGCCCACTCTGGAGCACCTGGTCAGGAAATCATAGTAAAGCAAGAATTTAAATATTCATAATAATATGCATATAATTCATGTTTAAATATTAATCTCATGTACTGTATTATGAGTTTACAAACTTTCGTCCTGCCTCTCACTCATGCATGTTAAAGCTTTAATAAATACAGTCCATAACGATGACAAGACCAGAACAAGTGAAATAAAAAGTTGTCCTTACCCTCCACATAAAGCCACTGGCGGTACCAGTCCATGCCCTTGACGTTGAGGGCCTCACATTCGTAGCTACCCTCGTCCTCGTACTGCACGTTGATGAGGTGGAGCAGAGCACCGTTCATGCTTACCTCATAGTTGGGTGGCAGATCTGCATCCAGCTTCCTCCAGCGGATGTGTGGAAGAGGGCTGAGAAACACACAAACACCCGCCTTCACACAGTGGCCTGCCTGTTGTTTTTAACTGGACCTTCAGACTAGCAGAAAGATTTGGCTGCAAGTGAATATAGTGATGATGTGCAATGTCTTCACAATGCTGATTTGAATAAAAATTAAAAATCAGAAACATGACATGGTGTATTTAGTACATATATTGACATGGCACTTGTGGAAAGCTTGTGGCTGTGGCTTATGGTTTGTTCTTGGCTTGGTTTATAAAGTATGGATCGTGATGTTGTCCTACTCCAGTCAGTCTGCTAATTCTTCTTACTTTTATAACATGTATACCTGATGTCACCTACTCCCACTAGAGTCCCACCTGACTCAAAGTGGCCAGAGCGGGAAGAAAAACAGCTGATATTGAGGAGATAATGATTGAAAATAAATTGGAAAAGTCACACTGCATCTGATCTGGTGGCTTACTTTCCCAGGGCGAAGCACTCCAGTGTGACGTTTTGCCCCACCAGGGCATACGTCTTAGGAAATCTGACTCGAATGTCTGCAGGATATCGATTCACTTCCTCTGAAAAGATATAGGGCAGAGGTTAATTATGTATTAAACTCATCAGAGAGTCACAAAGGATTTATACCACTTACAGTGGAAATGGTCTGCCAGCAGAACAAAGGTGTTCTGGTAATCTTTCTATTCTAGTTAACTTGGGTGAATTATTTATCAGGGCTAATACTATTGATGGCTTTTAATTGTGTGCACACACAGACTCACTTTCTATCTGTGGCACCAGAGCGAACGGCATGCTGAAGACACTTTTGCCAATGGTAGGGCTGGACACAAAACATGAGTAGTTGCCAATGTCAGAGGCCTCGACTTTAGCAATGTAGAGGTTGCCTGTGGTCTGAGACACAAAGCGCCTCTGATCAGGGATAATAAAGTTGGGGTAATCATTGTAGAGCCATCGGTACATCACCTCATCTAATAAAAATACAAGGAGGAAAAAAACCCATTAAGATCACATTATGTTAATAATCATGGACTTCTCAATGGATTTCAGTGGCTTGTATACAATATATAATAATGATATCACAAAATCTAGAATACGTGTCTTCTTACGGACCTTTTATGAACATATTATTGCATATTATTATATGGTTTTTTTTGTATCAGGCTATTGACTCAGGCACTGAACATTTATTACCTGATGTAAAGTATTTACAGTTAACACGGAGTAGGTATCGCTGTAAAGAAAACCTCTTACTTGGGTAGCGAGAGGGCGGATCACACAGCAGGACAGCCCCCTGGCCTTCTTTAACATACACAGTCTCTCTCTCATCAGTAGGAAACTGGTTCAGAACTTGGAAGAAAAGAACAGAAATATAAAACGCAGAATCAGAAGGATAAGGATAATATTACGCATATTCATAATATGCATTTTTATCTTCATTATATTTTAATCTCAGTTTACTAGGCCAAGGTGCACAGGCACCCTACTGGATTTATATGTATTCTTCTTATTAGGAATAAAATCATGATGTATTATTATTGAAGTACTACCTTATTGAAATTTTTAGTTTTTTTCTTGTTATATTATTAAAATTAGGGGTAAAGTGCTCTTGTTTTTGTTAGTATTATTATTATTATTATTATTGGGGATCCACACACCAAATGTGCTGGAACCCTAATGTTTTTATTCTGGATTTTCTTCTTCTTCCTTTTTTCCATACGATGAATCTTGCAGAACAAACCGTAGATATGTCGTAGATACGTGAAATTTGGTGAAGAGATAGTACTCCCTCCTGCTACTCAGGCCAGTGAGATGAACCCAAATTGGCCTAATGGTGACCCTATAGCACAAGGTTTTACATTTGGTCCATATCTTATACACCATAAGCCATAGAAAATAATTCTTTTTTTTTTTTTTAACTGATTCCATGGGGTTCTCCCAAACAAAAAAAAGCCTCAAGAACCATTTAACTCTTCCCACTTACATTTTTTTTGCCTATTTGCATAAGATACAAAACCTACTTTTGCTATCTAGTCCTTGGATTTTTCGGATCTCCACAAAATTGGTGTCAAAATACTCAATAATTATCAAATAATTATCAAATGCTGAGATTTGTAACCAATATGCAAACTTACTCAAATTGGCCACTGGGGGGCACTGTTCATGTTTTTGCACACAAAAACAGCATATCACTTGGAAAATAAGGCTGACAGTGAAATTTCTTTTTCTCCTAATACTTTTCCTGAAAGCATAAAAATTTGCTATTTGAACCATTTTTCCCCAACCAGAGTAATTTAAGATAATCTGCATAATATGGAAAACCTATTTTCACAAACTTGTCATAGAATTGTTGCCCTATGGTTACAATTAGCTAAAACATGTTGAGATTTATAAACAGTATTGCTGCCACATGTCAATCAGTTCTAAGGAGGCGGAGCCTAATATACTCAAACAGCTGTAACTCAAGAATGGTTGCGTGAATTAGTACGAAACTTACAAGGCATATACAGCACAAGCTTCTGAGAGCAAATGCAAAGTTCTGGGCTTAAGGTCAGATAATTGTTTCTCAGGAACTGATCAAGCTGAAATTTGGTATCAATTCAATTCAATTTTATTTGTATAGTGCTTTTAACAATGGACATTGTCACAAGAAGCTTTAAAGAAATATATAAATTCTGGATATAAATTTTAACAATTATAAATTTATCCCTAATGAGCAAGGCAGAGGCGATGGTGGTGAGGAAAAACTCCCTGAGACGATATGAGGAAGAAACCTTGAGAGGAACCAGACTCAAAAGGGAACCCATCCGTCATACTGCGTATTTCTTGTGCAGTTATTGCTAAACAGTGGCCTTTAATATTGGTGACATCTACCAGCCCCAGGCATCCACCAAGCCTCAGGGAAAGCTCCTGCTTACAGCCCGTGGCCCAGTATACACAGAGAGCTCTGAAATTACAGCGCGACATCCCTGTCCCTTCAACCAGAGCTTATATTTTAGCTAGATATCTAACTTTAGGTGACAAGATCATTCTGTTGGATACTGTAGTGTTTTTTGTTTGGAGTTTGCTTAGCTCTTTATATTTGTCTACATTTGCATCAAGGCCTGCTTGACTCTTGGTTGTTGAATTGTGTTTGTATTATATCATTGTTTATACTAGTGTTTGCTTTGTGTATACTATTTATCTTATTTAGAACATAAATGGTTTTGAACTGCAGGACTCTTTTATACAAATTCCTGGCAGTAAACGTTCTGACTAGAGATAAATGTATGCTAATCTGCTGCTTTATTAAGTGACCATATGTGCAAAATAATGAGTCATAAATAATTCTCATGTGGTTATAATGAATGAAATGTTATGAAAATCAAAAGCATTTTATTAAGAGGTTCTACCAGTTTGGTAGTATTGCAGTTCAGAACATGTAGAACAGATTTACAATCATCAGTGCCTTCTTGCATAATGTTATTCAGTCTGTAATGGTTTATATGATTTGACCTTGTGACATTTGTAAAAATGTAAAAATTAATTTCTGCTCAAGATATACTATAAGGACCAAATCCATAGAACGGTGGTGGTGGTGGTTAATACCTTTCCCACCCAGTAAATCTGAAAGTTGGAGTTTGTTCAGCTAGCTGCTGATTTAGGACTAGGTGGACCCCAAAAAAAAAAAAAAAAAAAAAAAAAAAAAA
>CM040471.1:22735939-22747088 GCA_022758105.1 Pangasianodon gigas | reverse complement strand
AGCAGCCTTCATTCTGTTTTTATCTGAAAAGTGTCTCTTATGGAATCTGCTGCTTTCTTTACTGACATACAAACATTTTTCTGGAACATTTCATTTTGTGCTGGAAAACTAATGTTTGGAATCTAAAATGTTTTTGTACTGAATCAATAATGTAGAAGTCAGAAAATAAACATCTATAACAAAGTTTGTACTAAAAAAATAGGGTGCCAAGACTTTTGCAAAGCACTGTGTGTGAAAATTTAGGTGTCAGTATGTAAATGCATTTCTGAACTATGCCCTCACTTCCTGTTTGTCGACGGTTGAACACTCAACACCTTCCAGGCAATCAAGAAAAAGAAGAATCTTCTTTGATGTTGGGCCGTTCGAAAGATGAGAGCATGAATTTGTGAATTAAAGCGCCACCTAGAGGTGAATTTATACAAACTTCTTGGAATCCTTTAGGTTGAGGATCTTCAGTCATCTACACAGTTTGGTCTGAATACATCACACTGTATTCAGCAAGACCTTAAGATCTCTTTCTTTACCTTCATTGCACCATGGGGTTTTGTAGTGGGCACTTAAAGTTCAGGCTCTTCCCTCTTTGCTCACTGCTACTGAGTTTCTTTTCCCCTGCATAGTAATATGCTTAAATTCAGCAGTTTGTCTTATCTGGTCTGAGGTCGACTTTGCAGGAGGTGAAGCACATGGACTGGTGAAGAATCAGCATTTCAGCAGTGCATACCTGACCTCACTAATGCTCTAGTAGCTGAAGGAACACAAATCCCCACAGCCACGCTCCAACATCTAGTGGAAAGCTTCCCAGAAGAGTGGAGCTTATTATAACAGCAAACACAGGGGGATAAATCTGGAATGAGATGTTCAACAAGCACATGTGAGTGTCATGGTCAGGGGTGCACAAACTTTTGGCCATATAGTGTACATCAATGGAAAAATGATCCGCTTCAATAATAAACCTAACCACAGTCTTTAAAGAAACTTGGAAATCGTTACCAAGAAATCTTAGTGCACAGAAGCTGTAGTACTGTATATACACCCCAAACTTCTTACGCTTAGACAAACACAATGTTTTCATTGTATATCTATATATAAGAAAAATTCCTGTTAGATTAAGATTAAGAAGCCCCAATCATATGTCTGTCTTATTCGGCTGTCTGTCTGCATGTAGCCACACGCCATAAACAAATGCCTCAGCTGGGGGAAGATTAAGGTCACGCTCATGAAGGAAAGGATGTTTAATAACCGGTGTGATTTTTTTTTTATACAGACGATGAAAGCTGGTTTATAAATCGGTTCAGCTTGACCTGGCATCTTCTTTTAATGCTGTGCAACCCTTCCATTGTGTCAGCCGAGACAGTTTCCCTGTGTGACGATGATCACCTGGGTACAGTGTAGATCTTTTATCTCTTGTTTTCATGTTACACCACTTGCTTTTCTCCTCATTCAACTCACATCTAATTCACACTTTAGTCAATTAGTCAATACATTGTGCTACCTCCCTTTGCCAAGATAACAGCTCTGAGTCTTCTCCTATAATGCCTGATGAGGTTGGAGAACACATGGCAAGGGATCTGAGACCTTCCTCCATACAGAATCTCTCCAGATCCTTCCAATTTCGAGGTCCACGCTGGTGGACTCTCCTCTTCACTTCACCCCACAGGTTTTCTATGGGGTTTAAGTCAGGGGCTGGGATGGTCATGGTAGGAACTTGATTTTGTGGTCAGTAAATCATTTTTGTGTTGATTTTGATGTATGTTTTGGATCATTGTCCTGCTGGAAGAGCCAACCACAGCCCATTTTAAGCTTTCTGGCAGAGGCAGTCAGGTGTTCAGTTAATATCTGTTGATATTTGATAGAGTCCATGATGCCATGTATCCTAACAAAATGTCCAGGTCCTCTGGAAGAAAAACAGCCTTAAAACATTAAAGAGCCACCACCATATTTAACCGTGGGCATGAGATATTATTCCATATGGCTTCTTCTCTGTGTGCGCCAAACCCACCTCTGGTGTTTATTGCCAAAAAGCTCTATTTTGGTTCCATAGAACCCGATCCCATTTGAAGTTCCAGTAGTGTCTGGCAAACTGAAGATGTGTGAGTTTGTTTTTGGATGAGAGTAGAGGCTTTTTTCTTGAAACCCTTCCAAACAACTTGTGGTGATGTAGGTGACGTCAGATTGTAGTTTTGGAGACTTTCTGACCCCAAGACGCAACTACCTTCTGCAATTCTCCAGCTGTGATCCTTGGAGATTTCTTGGCCACTTGAACCATCCTCTTCACAGTGCGTTGAGACAATATAGACACGCGTTCTCTTCCAGGGTGATTCATAACATTTCCAGTTAACTGGAACTTCTTAATTAGTGCTCTGATGGTGGAAATGGGCATTTTCAATGCTTTTGCTAGTTTCTTATAGCCACTTGCCATTTTATGAAGCTCAACAACCTTTTGTCGCACATCACAGCTATATATAGTGATGAATGACTAAGGGAATTTGGCCTATGTGTTACCTCATATTTACATCCCTGTGAAACAGGAAGTCATGGTTGAACAATTTCCTGTTCCTAGTCACCCAGGTGTACTAAAAAATGTAAAATATCAATGGATATACGGTGCCAATAATGGTGCCACACATATATTTAAGAAAGTTTTTTTTTTTGGATAAACCTGTGTTGTGTTTGCAATTGTTTGATATCCATGAGAGCAGACTGACAAGCTCTAAACTAGCCAAAGTGCCCAGAGTGCGACTGGATAGTGACGTGCCACCCATAGCATGCTAGCGAATGCACTGGACATCCCAGAATTCACTAGGTCAGAGTTTTCGATTTGAGATGCAGCCCAATGACAACAAACAGAAACGGAGCTCGTCTCATAGTTTAACATTGCTATGCATGAAATCACTATACATTACAGCTCGACCAGATGGACAGAGACGTTTTGGCTCTGACATGCCATTTAACAGATGCCACATTTAATCCTCTAGATGTACATAAGGTATGTAAGCGAGTGTGTGAACAATGCTTGCACAGCTGCTGCAGATGTGCATGCACGCCTGGAGAAAGTGGTTAGAGGACACCACATCTAACGGCACGAGCACGAGCAGGCAGCACTGGTCAGAAATCCTTCAGGAGTGGGCATGTGTGGGATTTACAAAAGCACACCATAAAAGCAATAATGGTGCATTAAAAGAAAAGAAAAGAAAAGAAAGGAAAAGAAGACTGGTCTTTTACATAACCTTTAGAATTACACTAAACATGTCCATTTCCATCAAGATGAATAGTTTATATATCTAGTGCTTCTATCTGACCCCTTTGGCTTTCCATAGCCATAGCTCTGCTTCCTGCTGTTTCTGGCCGTATAAGATAGCACTGGAGCACAAATGCACCGCTTTGAGACTGTCATCATGATATTTGAGATTTTTTAAAAAAAATTTTTTTTTAGAACAATGCAAATGAATTAAAACTGTGCATTTAACAGCTTTGCTTATATAAGAAGGTCAAAGTGACTCACAAACTTATTAGTCCTTATTATCAGCAGCCACTTCATGATGTCAGGGCGGAAAGACAGTAAAATATGCAGAATTAAGATGATTTAAGAATTGAGGATAAGAGTTAGATTATTTACTGAACCCCAAAGAGCCCACACCCATCCTTCCCAAGCGCGCGCTCAGCAGCAGCAGCAGCCGCCGGCACGTGCCTTCCTGCACTGCGGCACTCGCTCTCCTCCACCTCTCCATCTTTCTTACTGTGTGATCAATCAGTCCAGGCTGGACATCATGCCATGCGAAACATGAATAATCAGATGCATGACAAGAAGAGAAGAAAAAAGCCCTACCTGCACGGCACGCTCACCCCCAGGCTGGGTCAGGAAGGATGCTGCATCTCTGCATGTCTGCATGTCTGCACAGCCCAGCCGCCTGGAGCACGATGATGTGCCAGAGAGAGAGAGAGAGAGAGAGAGAGAGAGAGAGAGAGAATGCAGAGGATTATCCCGGAATAATCACAGCGGCCTTGTCCCAAATGCGCCCTGAACACTGCAGTGCTCCTCCACATGCGCACTTGGGTGACGTGGTGGCGCTGCAGTCCTGTAGAAGAGCGAGGTGATGGAGACTGTCCTGCAATGTTCAACAGCTCACAGCCTGGTGCTGTTCTGACATTCTATCCTGCACAGATATCTGCTCAAAAAAATAATAATCATCTTGCTGCATTAATGCAGGAATTATTACACCACTAGATTCCCCAGAAGCACAATCAGATCTTCTGCACGCTGTGTCTCATCTGGAAGCCAGGGCAAAGGGAGGAAAAGTCGCTCACTGTAGCAGCACTGAAGCCACCCCGATTTCAGCTGCTGATTCACCCTCAAAACACACACATACTGTCCAGGCTGAAAGTGTGCTGCTTTAACCCTAACCCCATTTCATCCATCATCCATCATCCATCCATCCATCATCGAAACGCTGAATCATAGTCGAATCAACCGCCAGAGTCTCATCCACACGTTAAGCTGGGAGATGTATCTACAGAGTGCTTGCTCTTCTTTGGATGATGTTTTCCTGAAGTGTTGAATACTGCATTCCCTCAGCCGTGCATCTGAAATCCCAGCTACAGTCTCATACACTTCATTCAGGAGCTCATTCTACACCATTAGCCATGTTAATGAGTCAGATTGCACATGAACCCCATACTGAAGCTGTTTATAAGCTGTGGTTTAATGTTCTAGCCTAAAGTACAATTACACTAACATACAAATATCGCTCGTAAGCAATCACAATAGCACGTTGAATATATTAATGCAAATATTACAGTATAAAATGTTATGACGTGTCATACTATAGGTCTATACACATCATAAATCTACACTGTGTTTTCTGAACACGCAACTTAATTCAACTGAAATATTTCCAGTTACGAATGTTTTTAGCAAACTAGTATACAGCACTGTGCAAAAGAAATGCTGTAAAGCAAAGATGTGCTAAAAATAATTACATTCCACTTTTCTACGTTAAAATAAATGACTATAAAGAGCATTAAACAGTAATACACCAAACAAAGTCAGTATTTGATACGACACCCCTGTTGTCATGTGACCATGACAAAGTGTGAGCTGCACGCAGACAACCTGCACTGGGCCATTTTGGGATTTGTATGAGTTACCCCTTGCCTTAATAATGCAGACGTGAAAAAATAAATATCTGCACATATAATTGTTTTTTATTAATTTAATAATACCCAAGTACAGTCCCTGCTGAAAGTATTGGAACACCAAGGCCAGTTCTTTTGTTTTGTTCTTTTTGTTATACACTGAAGACATTTGGGTTTGAGATCAGAAGATGAATATGAGCCGATGAATCAGAATTTCAGCTTTCATTTCCTGATATTTACTATCTATGCTTTGCTCCCATAGACAGCTCTCTGGTCTACATGTTGGTTTATCGTTTTTAACAACAAATGCAGTCTTCACAGGTGAAACCTAGGGATCAAACCAAGAGGAGACATTCAGAGCTATTAACTGTTTAAGCAATCAATCCTCACACCTCTCAGTCACATGTTCCAATATTTTTGATCACTTGAATAAATGGATGCGCTCAAACAAAAGGTGCCATGTTCTCTCTAGATATAAATATCAGGAAGTGAAAATCTGAAATTTTGATCTGTCGTCTCATACTCACTTTTTTTTTAATCTCAAACCCAAATGTCTTCAGTGTAGAGTAAAAACAAAAGAATTGGCCTTGCCGTTCCAATACTTTCGGAGGGGACTGTATAAACAGTATATGTAGCCTGTGGAATTTGGCACCCACAGAGGACACTTTTTTTTTAATTAATAAATTTAACAATACACAATTATATAAATGATTTACCTGTAATAGATGTACTTTTTCCTAGCAAGCAAAAATAGTATAACTAAAACTAAATTGCTAAAATTGTTTAGGAGCGTACCATATCTGTGTGTTGAACAGATACAGACTGATACACTAGCATGCGCTTATGCTAGTGTGAGCAAAGTGCTTCTGAGGCTGTAGGATAGTGTGTGTGTGTGTGAGTGTGTGTGTGTGTGTGTGTGTGTATAATATAGAATTTCTGAATTGTAAACAATTCTGTACTTTTTTTGTAATTCCTGAGTGTGTGTCGCTTCGCAAACTTCCATGAAGTAATGCTGTATCGACTAACCTCGGAACGTCATTTTCAACCTCCATGCGTTCGAGCTACACACTGGGGGAAAAAAAAACATGGACGCCTTCATGTTCATCTTTTGTTAGCCACAAGCTAACTGTGCTGAGTGGTGTAGAGTTAGCTCTTCTATTTATCTCTGTATAGCCAGTGCTATAGATTTCACAAGCAAATATATCTGAATATTGAATGATCTGAAGCTGATACTTGTGTAATACAGTCATTATAACGTCATTGAGTTCCTGAGTAGAAATTCCGAGTTGAGGAGGTGTTTTCTTTGCTTTTTCCAAGAACAAGGGTTAAATTAAAAAAAAACAGCTGAATGGCTGAATAAAACCCCCAGAACAAGTGTTCAATATCAATATGGAGTATGAATACGAGAGAGATGGGAAGCTAAGGACGTGCATGTTCATAGCATACAGGATACAATTTCACATGAGTTGTTCTTTAACTCTTTTTGCCATTATATACAGTATTTTTGATATTTGGAAAACAGATATAGTCTATATAAGGGTTTGCGTGACTTCCTGTATTAGGCCTAATTCAAGACTAGTCGAATATTCATCTTTATCAAAGGTAAAGCAAAAACTCATGAGTGCGGTACACTTCATATAGTCACTAAACGAGAGGATTACAAATGGGCTCATCTGAAAATCGTTTTTTTTCCCAAATGCACCTAAAGATGGTTTGAGATATTTGAGATATTTGCCTGGAAAGGGCAGACATGATGGTAGTATGACATGCACGGTTTAGTGGAATGTGGCTACAGGATACTAAATAAGACATGATTTTTTTTTAAAATAAATAAATAAATAAATCATCAGATAATGAAGATAAATCATTATTGTCAGATCCTTTTCCACCTTTAATGTGATATAGCAACCAACAACATTCAAGAGAAAAACTAATAGAAATGATTTAGGGGGAAAAAAATAGAAAAAAATGCACAATAAGCTAGTTACATAAGTATACACACCCCTTAACTAATACTTTTTAAAGCTTGTAATACAGCACTCAGTCTTTTTGGGTAAGAATCTTAGCACATATTCATTCAGTAAATTTATTCCACTCTTCTTAGATGATGTCATAGACTAATTTGCATATTAATTTATTCATCATGATAATTGGCATATCCAATTACAAATTAGGATACATGAAGAAGGACGAGTTTCACTTAGAACAATGGTGATCAGTGATTGGTCATTGGGAACGATGTTAATCAGTGATTGGTTGTTGGGAACAATGGTGATCAGTGATTGGTTGTTGGGAACGATGTTGATCAGTGATTGGCTGTTGGGAACAATGGTGATCAGTGATTGGTCATTGGGAACGATGTTAATCAGTGATTGGTTGTTGGGAACAATGGTGATCAGTGATTGGTTGTTGGGAACAGTGGTGATCAGTGATTGGTTGTTGGGAACAATGGTGATCAGTGATTGGCTGTTGGGAACAGTGGTGATCAGTGATTGGTTGTTGGGAACAGTGGTGATCAGTGATTGGCTGTTGGGAACAGTGGTGATCAGTGATTGGTTGTTGGGAACAATGGTGATCAGTGATTGGCTGTTGGGAACAGTGGTGATCAGTGATTGGTTGTTGGGAACAGTGGTGATCAGTGATTGGCTGTTGGGAACAGTGGTGATCAGTGATTGGTTGTTGGGAACAGTGGTGATCAGTGATTGGTCATAAGCGCAACACAGTCAGGCGTTACTCTCTGATGGTGAGTGAATCTGATCTTTTGGCCACCCAAGGAACACTGACTGACTTGTTACCAGGGAAAATGCAACACTTCTGCACAAATACACATTTTACAATATTCATTGGAATTATGTCTTAAAATATTCACACTTGTAAGGAAAGTGCAGTTGCAAAATACATGTTTGAATTAGCATTTTATTGTTAGCATTTTAATTCGAATGTCTGGAAAATGATGCCATACAAAAACATGCAGCTACAAAGAGATCAGATTTACTGGTTACCTGTATGTACAGTTAAATTCAGACTCTCAGTGCATGGACATTTGCAGATCATTATGATATCTGTAATAAAACACATTTTGTGAAAAGCAGTTAAACAGAAGGGCCAGAGTTGCAACTCTCCATAACCATCCTCCATTCTTCTGCAAAGTCTTTCCACTAGATGTTGGAGCGTGGCTGTGGGGATTTGTGTTCATTCAGCTACAAGAGCATTAGTGAGGTCAGGCACTGGTGTTGGGTAAGGAGTCTCCAGTTCCAGTTCATCCCAAAGGTGTTCAGTGGGGTTGAGGTCAGGGCTCTGTGCAGGACACTCGAATTCTTCCACTCCAACCTTCACACACCATGTCTTCATGGAGCTCGCTTTGTGCACAGGGGCATTGTCATGCTGGAACAGGTTTGAGCCTCTTAGTTCCAGTGAAGGGAAACTGTAATGCTACAGCACACAGAGACATTCTATACAATTGTGTGTTTCAGACTTTGTGGTAACAGTTTGAAAAAGAACCAGTTGTTTTATGTAGTTTTTGACATGCGCAATGTAAATAGGCATAACTCATTTTATTAGTAGTAAAATATTTACAAGATTACGATGAATAATAAGAATAATTTTATGAAGAGATCTATTATTAAAATTATTACTAATCATAATAAGAGTTGAAAAGTTATTGTGTGCTCAAATGTAATTAAAGAGCACTACAGTTCAAATGGTTACTGCTTATTAAGAATGGCTTGTGAGAGCTCGTATGGTAATCGTGATTCATGCATATTAATAAGGCTCGTGACGCAAACCGACCTGCGGCAGGAAGCGCTGAGGCGGAGGAAGGCTCGGAGCCAGGGTTGCCAGAGCTGCTGTTTTCACTCCAAAGCAGCAGATGCAGACAGTGTATTTACTATGTACACAGATAATGTACAACTCAAGCCTGTAGATGGCACCATGAAGCTCTCTAACTCCTTTTACACAATTTCCATCATTATCTCCTTATTCTCAACTGAACTTGACAAATTTCTGACCATTGCATATCAACCTAGGTGTAATATACTATCAGAATTCAGATCCGCTATATAAAGAGAGGTGAAATCTTGTCTGAAATGTATTGTTGACACAATTAATACATGCTAATAGATTAATGATACACTTCAGTCTCATTAACTATATGTATTTACATATACATTTATTTACAAACCTGCCCCAGTAACAGATCATCTCTAGGTTTGTGTCCTCCTGGGATCATGATGATGGAAATAAAAGAGAAGGCTTTGGTGACACAGGAACCACAGGATATAAAAGAAGGATTTGTCAGAAAAGTGTGGTACATGTACTCATGAGGGTAATTATTCCTCATAAACCTGACTGATGAATAAATAATCTGATTCAGTTCACATGTCTGTCTGTACTGTCTTTTTGAAAATGACTTTAAAAAGGAAAAAAAAGAAGAAAAGCACGAAGCAAATGATCCGCCTTCACATTCACATGCAAATCAAGCTCATTAACATTACAACATGTAAGAATTCAACTCATACCAGTGAAAATGCTATCCTTACTAGCAGGAATGCAATTTGTACTAGTCATAATTTAATTTAATTTTCACTTGTAAAAATTCCATTCTAGATATCAGAAATAAAAACTTTCACTTGTTACACTTGTGCTATTAAAGGGTTAAAGGCAGTCGCACCAGAACACTGATGTCCTAATGCCTTACCTCTCCCATGTTTCTGCAGGTTGGCTGTTGAGCTGTTAAACGTTGATATCCTGATACTACGCATGAATCTGCGTCAAGTTTATACTATATTAGCTGTTATGCTGAAAAGGCAGCTAATTAAGCTTACAGACAGGATGCTAGGTTACACACGCAGCATTTATTCCCTACTAAATAACAGAAACGATCCTTTTCTATAGCAACAGGTCACTTCTGATGCATTTAATTTCTCAACTTTTGAATAAAAGCACGCTCGATGTTTTGTGTTATCGCACATTAACACCACAGCTAAAACTCTAGACCTTTTATCGGCTTGTATCCAGAGAGAATTACAGAAGTGAAAGGACATTACATTTTACATTTCTACAGCTGAGCAGTTTAGGGTGAAGGGCCTTGCTGCAGGGCCCAGCAGGGGCAGCGTGGTGATGGAGGGATTGGAACTCACGATCACTCACTTCCTCTCAGCAATCCAATGCCTTGTAATACCTGGGCCTGACTGGAAAGAGTTAAGTTGAGTTTAGTTTAAAAATGTACCTGCATCACTTTCAAACTCTGCATAGATCCCTCTGGTGTTTGTAAAGGAAAAGAGATGCACACGCAAACTGGTTGCAGAAAGACCTGAGTAGCCTAGCAACCTGACGCTACTTGCTTATAATCTTACTGAAGAATCTGTGAAGAATTTTATTCAGGAATCAAATTGACAGCTAAAGTTTATAGTAAACCACTGTTTCACTTTACAGTAAAGCTCTACCAGTGAGCCACATGAACCCAAGTGCAGATACGAACTCAAAAAAGATTTTAATGAAGTCCAAAGTACAAAAATACAAGAAAAAGAAGGTTAGCCATGAAGTTCAGAGAAAAGGTCCAAAGAAAGAAACACAATGCAAAATATCTCCTCTAATGAGTATTCCTACATAAAACGTCTCTCAAGAGAACAAAGAAAAAAATCACAAAGGTTCTCTAGTAACAACAGGCGAAAAACAGAAACTTCCATGAGGGGCTGGTCTTAACACAACTAAACACCAAGCGAGGAAACTAAGAAACAGGGCAACTTAAATACACTCGGGGAAATGAGACACAGGTGGCAGTAATGACACAATCAACAGCCAGCGGGGAAACAGCATGGGGGAACAATGGGGACCTCTGCTGGCCAAAACACAACCTGACAAGTCCAAAGCCCTTACACTTACATAATACACTGTATGGCCAAAAGTATGTGCACCCCTGACCATCACACCCATATGAGGTTCTTCCCTAAACTTTTACCACAAAGCAGAAACCACACAGTTGTATAGAACATCTCTGTATGCTGTAGCTTTACAA
>CM040471.1:22722448-22735839 GCA_022758105.1 Pangasianodon gigas | reverse complement strand
AGCGAGCTCCATGAAGACATGGTGTGTGAAGGTTGGAGTGGAAGAACTCGAGTGTCCTGCACAGAGCCCTGACCTCAACCCCACTGAACACCTTTGGGATGAACTGGAACTGGAGACTCCTTACCCAACATCAGCGCCTGACCTCACTAATGCTCTTGTAGCTGAATGAACACAAATCCCCACAGCCACGCTCCAACATGAGATGCAATGAGATGTTGAAAAAGCACATATGTGTGTGACGGTCAGGTGTCCACAAACTTTTGGCCATATAGCGTATAAAGCAACACATTTGCTCATGGACCCGACCATGGCAGTTTTGCAGTGCTGGGATTCAAACCCACAACCTTCTGATCTGTAACTCAAAGCATCAAACACTGAGCCACCACAACTAGCTCACATAGAGTCAGTGTAATCCTTTAGTGTGAGTTACCTCAGTGGTGGAGGCGGAGGCTAGCTGAGCTAGCCAGCAAACCGCCACGGTTAGGTCTTTAACCCTTAACCTTCAGCTCACTTTTATCCTGCATCAGGTGTAAGTCAGTTGTTTAAAAGCATCAGTCAAAGGAGCAAATGTACTGGTGTTAGGACTTTACTGTAAAGATGTTTTACTGTAAAATTTACAGAGAAGATGGTGTGGCAAACAGACTCAGATAATACGCTGAGCTGTGTGGATGTGAGTGATGTGCAGATATCAGCCGAACACCACTGGTGGAGTTGAGCAGCAGTCCAGCTGAGGAGTCAGAGAGGGATCTGGGAGCAGGATGCCTGGGTTCTCCACTGCTTCCCCGCTCTCACACATGCAGGCTCCTGGAACTCCACCGCCTTGTTTTCAGGAGCCTGATCTTTCTAATAAAAACCCCCCGAGTCAGGATGAGAGGCGGGACTGGCATCAGCACCGCACGCCTGGAGAGACAGAGGGCTCGCGCCACGCGGCTATTTCTGGCGCGCCAGTGTTTCCAGGGGAAACCTAATGACGCAATGACGTCAATGCGGGTCAGCGGCAGACTGGAGTAATTGAATGCGGCCGTGGAGGATTTTCAGTAACGCAGGAGATACTGCAACGGGATTGTTTAAAACAGAGGCATGCACAACACCTCAGTGTGAGCGGAGAGCACGGGATTACCGCACACACACACACACACACACGCACACACACACGCAGCGGTGGCATGTGTTTGGGTTTGGTTGGTTCTGCTCTGAGAAGATGCTCGCGCTGGCTCGTGCTGCTGATCACGGAGGCTTCACGCGCTTTTATAACTGCTGAGCTGTTTTTTTGTGTGTGTGTGTGTGTGTGTGTGTGTGTGTGTGTGTTTTTGCGGGATGGCGCGTGAGTGGCTGATTTTAAATCCGTCGAAGATGGAGAAGGAGAATCCATTTTGCGCGCTTCCCCGCGGGGCGGCCTCGCGCGCAGCCGCTATAAGCCGCTCGAGAGAGAGGAGGTATGAGGCGCGCGCGCGCGCTTCGTTCCGCACCTATGAGCGCTCATTAGCCCAGCGGTGCTCTCTGAAACACACCAGGATCCTCTGCGCGTCTCATCCGAGTCCCTGCTGCTGGTTCTCAGTCAAACGCAGCTCCCAGCACTGACTCGTGACTCAAGCCGGGGCTGAAGTTGGAGATGTGGAGCAGGCTCCATGCGCAAAGCCCTGTGAGGTATGTTCCTGTTGCATGGACACAGCTCCACCTCCACAGGTTCACAGCTGTAATTATTTAAGTTTGGCTTAAAGAGCATCTGCCATGACAAGAGCTTACATTCTCACAGAGCCACATTTCTGCTGATGCACCACAACATGGAGCTCAGGAGGAACATCACACAGCACCAGCAACAAGTATTACTGCAGGTGTGTTATACATGTGCTAATACTGCACACACACACACAATCAGGGAGAGACAGCAGAGCATGTGCAAGCACACACACACACACACACACACACACACACACACATCTGCCATGGACCTGTACAACTGAAATGAGCCTGAAAAGAGAAACAAGACAATCAACTCAAAATCAGCAAACCTGAAAATGGTTTTGTGGAAGAAAGTATTAGATTTTCAGGATTTTCTTTCATTCACTGTATTTTGCAGTGTGTTTTCATTATTGTGCTACACCAGCAGTGTGACTGGCAGTGTAGCACAAACACATATCTGAAATACAGCTGAGGTGTACGTCAGTGTGTGTGTGTGTATATATATATATGTATATATTGCATATTTATCCATCTATGATAAATGACAAATGTTAATGCAAGAAAGCGCAGTAAAATGAAGAGTCGTATTCTCTACCCTGGCCAAGTTCATGGAGAATGAGAACGTGTATTTACACTCGTCAGGCTCTGTGAACTGCGTGTCTCTCAGTCCATGCACAAGCTCTCTTCTTACAGAAATAAATATCAGATACATGAGTATACTGGGAAAGAAAAATATGCAGAAAATATCATGTATTGTTTACATACAAATATTTCCTTTCTCATCATAACATGATTTCATCGCTTATACGAAATTCTAATCTATTAGTGTGAATTATTTGAATTCACGTAGTATTAACGTGAATAAAATATTGGCGCTAACAGGAAGAAATGACTCTAGTGTTAAATGAGTTTGAGCTTATTCCAGAGCTTGGAAAATACCTGATCAAATCATGTTGGAAATTCGTTCACGTGGAACCGATGTACACGCTTAAATTAAGCACATTCAAAGAACTTTTTTTCAGGATTAGGTATTCTTTCTAAATAATGCTCGGGCCACAGTAGAAGAGAATAGGGCCAATTCTGAGGGTGATTCACCCTTGCAGAAGCAGTGAATGAGCAGGTCTCTAGATTTTCAACGGTTTGTGGTGAGTAAAATCCCATTTCAACCCCTCTGATATATCCACAATCCACTCATGGCCAGTCTCATTTCAAATTGTAAATATTAATCTTTTTTTTTTATGATTTATTACCCAGCGTCCAGTCATGTGGACACACACCGACTGTCTCATGTGAAAACGTAACCTTGACATCATGCACAGAGGACCGATACGCAGTGGGCTGGACTGTAGTGTGCTGTATTTATATTGATCTGAAGTCAGGTTTGTTCATGAGAAAGTCTGCGAGAAGTTACTCGGGAGCAGCGACACTCATAGTGCACTTACTGAAAACGGTTTATGCCAAAGTCTCATTCATTATTCAGTGGATACGATACTATACTTCACTTATATACTATAGATATATACACACACACGCACGCATACTATAGACTTAAAGCTCTAATGAAACTCTAATGAAATTAAAAACACCCTAATGCTTGTACTGATGATTCTTTCAACACACTCTGATCACTCTGCTTGAATTTATAGAGTATGGTTGTGGAAGAGTAATGACTCCTAATCCCACTATCACCCAGATGAGGATGGGGTCCCTTTTGAGTCTGGTTCCTCTAAAGGTTTCTTCCTCATGTCGTCTCAGGGAGTTTTTCCTCACCACCGTCACCTCTGGCTTGCTCTTTAGGGATAAATCTAAATCCATGGATATCTGGATTTCTGTAAAGCTGCTTTGTAATAATGTCCATTGTTAAAAGCGCTATATAAATGAAGCTGAATTCTCTGGGCTGCAGAGCGTCAGCACCAAGGACAGTTCCAGAATGGAAAAAAACTTGCTGAATCCAACATGATCTCACACTCGCACATCTGTAATAATCTCAATCACAAACCTTATAGATAGGGGCGGAGTTTGCTTTTGTCCTTGCAAATTTGTGCTAATTTCTCATGTGATCAGTTTCTATAGTCGAAAAAACAATGAAGAAGGTTTTGTTGAAGAATTCTAAGCAGAAATATAATAGTTCATATTTCCATTCCCAGCATTTCCATTGAAAGCAGACATCCTTATCCAGAGTGATCTACAGAAGAGCTTTGGAGTCTCTGTCTGAACCACGTCCTCGTGCTAGTTCACCAGGTCAGAGAGTAAGAGCACCATCAGTCTACACGCCCTGTTGGGGAGGGTAGTACAGGATGGAAAGAAAACACAAGACAAGGATGATCTTTTAAAATAATAATAGATAATATTAGACTTATAAAAAAGTGTTTGATGAAAATGCGTTACACATATGATACATTTAGCCGAGTATGCTTAACAGATTTGTCTACAGTCTGAGCCTGCTAGGAAGCTGCTAGTGCTGAGGAACCAATCAAATCCCAAAACCTACTAAATCAAACCCCAAAGCCACCAATCAAACCCTAAGAGAAAAGAACTGAACAGTCCACCCTATGTTTCTGTTTTTAATCTGACTTTTAACCTTTTGAGTTTACGTGATATAGAGCAATAGGGTCTTTATTTTAAATAAAAAAACTATAGCTGCTGTAGCCAAAGGAACTTTATCTTTTCATGTAAGTCAAGGTGAATGGCATCACAAAGCTCTGTTATGAAATGTGGCTGTGTGACAGGGATTTGTGTGTGTGTGTGTGTGTGTGATGTAATAGAACACTGGACTTGCAACTGTTGGGACATGATTGTGTTATCACTGACATGCACAACAACAACAAAACTTAGATCGCTTTCCTTCCAGCCGAATGATCACAATTCAGCTTACTAGCACTGCTTTCCCACGTTCAGACTTTGCAGAGTTTGCTTAGTGATTGGCAGACTTCCACAGAAATTCACTTTTGAATTGTTCTGTTATGTGATTGAAGTAAACAGACCCATTACCATGTGTGAGCGTACCGACATTTCTCCCCACACAGGCCACAAAAAGGTGCTTGTTCCTTTGTCATCTCAAGTCTTCATAGAGTCAAAGTCACAACGTGACCCTGAGAACTGATAAACCTACAGCAAATCTGTGCAGGGACAATCAGTCATGTGTAGCCTCTTATTATTATTAGTAGTAGTAGTACTAGGAGTATATGTAGCGTATTATTACTATTACATACATTTTGTATATCATATATATATATGTTTTTTTTGCAATGCAGTCAGTCACATGTGGTAAAGTACTTACATGTACATGTTTGTTTTTACTGTACTAAAAATATGTGACGTGATTTGAAAGTGCACTTTGAAAGTGATTTATTTTTCATTTAAAAATTTACTGGTGTTTAACTTTGCTCGCTCATTCACTCTCTCTCTCTCGCTCTCTCTCTCTCTCTCTCTCTCTCTCTCTCTCTCTCTGGATCTGTGCTTCTTTTTATTTCTTTTTTAGATGGATGAAATCGACATCCCTCTTTGTCCTTTTTGGGTCTTTTTGCGGTCTGGGCTTGCTGTTCCTTGAACCAGTAGCCAGGAAGCCCTTACCCCAAAAAGTATCTGCAGAGGGCAATTACACTGATACACTCATCCCTATCTGTACACAACCACTACACTGGTAAGTATACACTGAAACTGTGATACTGTCTAAATGAGTGAAACCTTGTATTTAAGTCAAATGTATAGAAAAGGTTTTTACGGGTCTGTCAAGCAGAATGGGTGAAAATACTGTAGATGCTCATCCAGGTCTGGTACAGAAACACTACATTCTCCAAACATCCAACACATCTGTCTTTACCAGCGGTGGAAAGAGTACGAAACACACTAACTGTCTCTAATTGCTTACACTCGTGGACACCACATGTCAGGAATTAGTAGTGGAGGAGGACGCAAGTGCAGATTTCTATTTATTACAGTGAAACACAGGAAAACAAAGAGTATGATCATGAAACAACAAACGAAACAAGAACTAGACACGCATGGCAATAACACAAACACAACGTGGACTAAGCGAGATTCTGCAACAGCAAAAGCTAGACTTAAATACTAGTGCTCATTAACACTAAATGTAAATCAGGTGCAAAAAGTCATGTTGCGTGGTGAGTGTCGTGACGTTGATGTGCAGGGGCTGATGGGAATCGTAGTTCTGCACTGTATTCGGCGCTACCATGACACCACATGCCGTATGTGCAGCACTGTACAAATGCTAGATTAATAGTTTGTTTGTGCTAGATACAAGAAACGAACTGGACACTATGAGAAAAAAATGCTACAAATGAAAAATAATCATATATGTCTGCAGAACCCTACCCCCCACTGTTTCATCTGTCTGCTGGGTAGATGAGATGAGAAAGAAAAAGTAAAAACTTAACCTGGTTGCATAAGTGTGTGCACCCCTTAAATCATATTTTGTTAAAGTACCTTTTGCTTGTTATACAGCACTCAGTGTTTGAGAAGGAGTCTACCAACTTGGCCACCTTTTTTGCAAGGAAGAGTGGAATATTATTCCGCACTTCCTTGGAAAAATGCTCTAGATATATCAGATTGCGAGCAGATCTCCTGTGCACAGCCCTCTTCAAGTCACTCTACAGGTTTTCGAGGATTTACATCTGAGCTCTGACTGGACCATTCCAAAACACTGACCTTCTTCTTCTGAAGCCGTTCCTTTGTTGACTTGGATTTGTGCTTTGGGTTGTTATCGTGCTGGAAGGTGAATTTTTTCTTCATCTTCAGCTGTCTAACAGAGGCCTTCAGGTTCTGTGCTGAAATAGATTGGTATTTGGAGCTATCCATGATTCCCTCTATTTTGACCAGAGCTCCAGTCCCAGCTGAAGAGAAGCAGCCCCATAGCATCACCATGTGTCACTGTGGGTATGGCGTTGTTTGGGTGATAAGCTGTTTTGTTGAATGTGTGATATTGTTGTCACATGCAAGGAGTGACCGGTACTTGCAAGATATTCCTGCAGCTCCTTTAAGCCTTTGTTTGTCATGTGTACATTATAGTACAGTGAAATTCTTTCCTTCACATATCCCAGCTTGTTAGGAACCTGGGGTCAGAGCAGCCATGATACAGCACCCCTTGGAGCTGACAGGGTTAAGGGTCTTGCTCAAGGGTCCAACAGTGGCAGCTTGGTGGTTCTGGAGCCCCCAACCTTCTGATCAGTAACCCAGAGCCTTTAACCATTGAGCCACCACTGCCCAAAATGAATTAGGGTCGAAGTGGATCTGGGGTCTGTGCTGGAAACACTATGTGTGAGGTGCTAATAAGCCCTGAATGGAACTCCAGAGCACCATGAACACACATTCACACATTCATAATTCATTGTTTTCATCTTGTCCTTTTGTGAATATTGGAGGGACGTCCTGCTCTTGGTGATGTCACTGTGGTGCCCCATTTTCCCACCTGTAGATGATGGCCTTCACAGTGGTCCATGGATCTGATGTTTTGGAAATTCTTTTGTACCCCTCTCTTGATCGATACTTTTCAACAATGAGATCTCATACATGCTTTATAAGATACACTCACTGAGCAGTTTATTAGGAACACTAGACTAACATTGGATAGGGCTCTCAGTACCTTTGCTCTCAAAACAGCCTCAATTCTTCGTGGCATGGATTCCACAAGGTGTTGGAAACATTCCTTTGAGATTCTGCTCCATGTTGAGATGATCACATCACGCAGTTCCTGCAGATTTTTCAGGAGCACTTTGATGCTGCAAGTCTCCCGTTCTACCGCGTCCCAAAGGTGTTCTACTGGATTCAGATCTGGTGACTGGGAAGGCCACTGAAGAACACTGAACTCATCGTCATGTTCATGAAGCCAGTTTGAAACGACTTTTGCTTTGTGACATGGTGCATCATCATGCTGGAATGATAAGCCATTAGAAAATGGTAAATTGTGGCCATGAAGGGATGCACATGGTCAGCAACAATACTCAAATAGGCTGTGGCATTCAGGTGATGATTGATTAATTATTAACGAGTCCAAAGTGTGCCAAGAAAACATTCCCCACACCATCACACCACCTCCACCAGCCTGGACTGTTGAAGGCAGGTTGGGTCCATGGATTCATGCTGTTGGTGCCAAATTCTGACCCTAACATCTGTGTTCCTCAGCAGAAATCATCCTCAGCTTTCTGTACTTGGCTGACAGAAGTGGAACCCAACGTGGTCTTCTGCTGTTGTAGCTCATAATTGCATGAATTTGTAGGTGTACAAGTGTTCCTAATAAAGTGCTCAGTGTGTGTATTTGTGAACCATGGCAAGAAACTTGTACAGAAACAGCTGATCTTTATTTGGGGTTAATCAGAATCACTTGAACATGAGTTTAAATGTGATTGGTTCATTCTGAGCATGGTCACATCGCTGTTATAAGGGTAAGGGTGTGCACACTTACGCAAGCAGGTTATTGGAAGTTTTTTCTTTTTCTTTTTTTCTCTCAAACAGTTCTATTTTTTATTATTATTATTATTATTTTGGTTTCTATATCACGTTAAAGGTGGAAAAAAAATCTGACATGAATTATCTTTGCTTTATTTTTTACATCACCTGCAATTTTACCAGGGATAGACTGTACATGTGATTAGATATGCATTACACCTACAGAAAAAAGCACAAGCACATTGAACATAGTAATGTTTAATATGTTAATTCACGTATTCTGATTATTATTTTTTTTTCGACATGCAGCAGTAAGATGACAGTTTACGTCCCGCAGGCATCTATTTCCAGGTTCAAAAGAAAACTACTATATGTAGACATATTCATTACTTTAGGCAAAAAAAAAAAAATAGTTAAATGCTTGGAGAAAAAAATTGTTATAAAAGTTGTCTTTTCGCAGGAGTAGGAGTATATCTTCAGCAGTAAAGTGGCTTGCACAATTATTCACCCCCTTTGAGCCTTCCAACATTCTGCTGTGTTACGACCTGGAACTGTAATGGATGTTGTTGAGATTATATATAATGTGTCTACACAAAACATGAGGACAATAGTCAAAGAAGTAACCAAGAGACCACTCTGTAGGAGCTGGAGAGTTCAGATGGGAGAAGCTGTTCACAGGACAACCCAGATACCCCACAAAGCTGGTCTTAATGGAAGACTAGTGAAAAAAGCCATCTAAAATCCCATTTGGAGTTTGCTAAAAGGCATGTTGAAGCATGTGTAAAAAGGTCCTCTGGTCTGATGAGACCAAAACTGAACTGTTTGGCCTTGGTGCTATGTTTGGTATAAATTTCCTGATTTTGCACCATTCCCACATGGTGGTGGTAGCATCATGCTTTTCATCAGCAGGGACTGTGAAACTGGTTTAGTGTAAGATGGATGGAGCCAAATACAGAGCAATCCTAGAAGAAAACCTTTTCCAGCCTGTAAGAGACTTGTGGCAGAGCTTCACTTTCCAACAGGACAACCAGCCTAAGCACAGAAACCGCTGTTCCCCAACAGTCTCCAGCCAATCTGTCAGAGGAGAAGAACGGGCAAAAATATCACGATCCAGATGTGCAAAGCTAATAGAGACATATCCCAGAAGACTTGCAGCTGTAATTGCAGCCAAAGGTAGTTCCAAGTTCTATATATTTCTTTATACATACAGTGCCTCCAGAAAGTATTCACCCCCAGTGATTATTTCTTTTTTTTTTTTTTTTTTTTTTGCTGTGTTGCAACATTAAATTTAAGTATATTAGAATAGGATTTTTTTCTGCTAAATTTGAAATGACTCTCTACAGAAATAAAATGAAATGAAGTATTTAGTATTTAGTCCTCAGAATTGTTTTAAAAAAAAAAAGTCTAAACTGCATAATTGATAAGTGTTCACGCCCATTTCTTTTAGGAGTTTTAGCAGTAATTTTTCAAGAGCTCACATTAAATATGTTAAACAGGGTACACTTGTGTTCATTTTAAATCCTGTGTCCAGTTGTATGCTTGCTCAATAAATATCTCTGCCTTTGGTGTGGTAGGTCTCACAATTAAACTAGTAGATCAGATTAGTTCTGCTCTCATATAGAACAAAGCTTCAAGATGAAGTTGGTAGGAGGAAAAAAAAATGGAGAAGGTTATTAAAACATCAGCTAAGCTTTCAACCTTCTCAGGAGCACTGGGAGATCCATTTTAACAAAGTGTAAAAAAAAATATGCCACTTAGACACTAGTCTGTTTCTCCAGGAAGACAATGGGATAGAAAGTTATCCAAACCTCTGGTGTTAGATCACCAAAACCACTTTCCTTTCAAACACACTAAATCAGAAAATTGCTCAGGACATTTATAACCTCCTTTTCATATAGCCCATGTGAGTGGGGCATTAGATTTCCATCCACCTAGATCTCTGAACATCATGGGAATGTTATGAGTACATTAAGCAGACCTACTCTTTTGCCCATATTGCATGTCCATACTGCAACTTATTACTTTTCTTATTCCTTACCAACTTATTACTTTTCCTCATCTTGGTGATGCGACCAACATCAAGTCGTATCGCATTCTGAGATTATTTTATCCAGTGGACTGGTGCCCCATTTAATAGAATTATTATTATTAAAAATAATTATTATTTCTAAAATCTGAGTTGATAGTAATAATTAACCCACCCACAGGCCAGACTGAGTGCTAGGGCAAGAAGAGCGGTTGTCAGAGAAGTGTCGAACAGTCCAGCTATGACACTGAAGGAGTTAGAGAGCTCACTGGCTGAAATAGGAGAACCTGTACACACCTCAACAATATAATCAGCTCTTCACAGATCCAGTCTCTATGGGACCAGAAAGAAGCCACTTCTTTGAAAGGCCATTTTAGAAAATCTTGGGAAGCTTATTGTTATTACAGGCAACATGGCTGGAGACAAATATAAGAAATGATTGAGGAGAACCTGTTCCAGTCAGCCAGAAAGGGCAAAATTAGATGTTCCACCAGGACAATGAGCCAAAACACAGGACAAAAACGGCACAGTAGTGAAAGAAGGTTTGTGTTTTAGAATGGCCGAGTCAAAGTCTAGACTTAAATCCAACTGAACGTCTGTGGCATGATCTGAAAATTGCTGTCCACCAACATTCTCCATTTAATTCGAGAGAACTGGTGAAAGGTTTGCATTGAAGAATGGACGAAAACGCCAAAATCAAAATGTTCAGAGAGACACATCTGAGACAAATCATTTCTGTAACTGCTACAAAAGAACAGTTCACACTGAGGGGGTGAATACTTATCAGTTAAACAGTTTTTCGATTTGTTATTTTGAGGACATCTAAATACTTTATTTAATTTTATTTGTGTAAAGAGTCTTTTCAAATGAACCAGGAAAAAAATACACTTCCGAATTTGATTTGAATTTGACTTTAACTTAAATTTGATGTTGCAAAAAGAGAAATGTCTTTTATATTGATTTTAATCTTGAATAAGAAAGTGACGTGCACTTATTTACAGTAATGCAATGTGAATCTTTAAAATAGCAGCTCTATCATTTCTACAAACTCTCACTAGGGTTTGTGTAGGCTCACCGGCCAAACACAGACTGAGAAACCCTGGGCTGAAGAATTGTCGTACATTGCTCCGGTTGCTAGGCCTAAATAGAGGGTAAATTTCTTGATTTCTAAGAATCCTTCTGCCACTCTGAGATGGTTTATGCCTCCCGGCCCTGGTCACAGTACTGACTGCATTGATTAATGCTGTCCGTGACCTCAGGCTGCATGTTGAGAACATGGTTATCTAGTGCTCTGAACGTTAGTGCCGTGTGTAAGCGATGTCTAACATCATCAAACAGATGACTAATCACTGTCCAAAGAAGGAAACACAAAAGAGATTTTAATCTTCCAAGTGCTGGAAATCCCTCCTACAAGACATATGGCAAGCATCTTCAGTTAGTAAGAATCAGGTTTATTTTAATACTTGAAGCACATTCACCTTGTTTTACTGCATGTATGAAATTCAGTCCTTTGTTTTGTTTTTATCCCTTATTTATATAATTTTTATAAACTCTCTCTTGCTTTTGCTGATTTCTTGTAAAGCATCTTAATGAATGGTCCTATGTAAAGGTTCTTATTATTTTAACAAATACCGTATATATGAAAAGTTTAGTAAAATGTAAAAACTATTGATTGTACTAGATTATAAGGATAATTGATTCAAACCACCACTGTTACATACAATCCCTGGTGATTTGCCTGGTTCTTAAGTGTTTCAGCGCTTCCCCTTGAATTTCTTTACTCGAAAGTGAATAAATGAGTGAATGAGGTACTCTGTAAATTAATGAGTTGCTTTGCACATAAGAAAAATCTAAAATAATAAAACAAACCCCAAAAAGATGAGCACAAGATGAGCAATGCCTTTTCATGTGCATTAATGAGCTTCTGTTTCAAGCACTTTGACATAATCGGACATGTTTGCTTTTCCCTCAGTCACTGAAATGTGTGCTGTGTAACTTGTGTTGTGCTGTGTAAATTCTCATTTAGCATTAAAGCAAGTCAAACAAAAGCTTGAAAGATCAGAGATCTCCTGGTATCTAATGGCTGCCATGTTTTCCCTGTATAACCTCATCCCACATGTTGATTAACACTTTATCAAATGTAACGCTGATAAAATAAGTTGTGTGTCAGAGCAATTTTCAGTTCCAGATCAGTCACTTATCAGTCACTTAGTGCAGGCTCTAATAAAGTGTTGTTCAGCTTCAGCATTAAGAAGATCCCATGGCATCAGACATCTTAAACATAAAATTCAGCACACAGCAGCAATGATGCAAGCTAGGCAAGAAAAATGTCTCCAGACAGAAATCATGTTCTCGTACTTGTACTCTCTACTTCAAACCACTGACATATTTTCTTTACAGAAGAGTGCATTAAATTAACAAAAACACTGGCATTAGTTTATTAGAAAAATAGCAAATAATATACGGGATAAAATAGCTTATATCCCGTGCACACATTACAATTTCATGATCTCAAACTTGGGATAAAAAATATTTTGTAACATGATATAAAAAATAATAATATAGATGCGGGGGATCAAGTGTTATTTTATGAGCTGCCGGATGTGGGGGATCAAGTGCTGAATAATGTGGGTGGAAGCCTTTTTTGTGAAATTAAATCAAATTTGCAGTGATTAATGTGCTAATTGTAATTAGGACTATTCATGCAGCAATATAGCCTACTAGAGTCTCATTATATTTTGTTCAGTGTTTGCCGCTGTCTCGTTCATATTTCACAGTATTAGTCCTTTTTTTTTCCATTTCTAAATTTTCTTTCGCTTTTAAATGTCTCTTGCTTGCATTACATTTGGAAAAAAAAAACACTATTCACCTCATCAGTCTGTATTTTCTATCCCTGATTTTTGGGGGGTTTAGAGGCAAGTTACCAAAAATAAATACTTATATATCTTTTGGACTTAAATCACCAACTCTGAATATGGTCCAATGTGCTCATACTGAAATCATCCTGAAGTCCCCTTTTGAGTCTGGTTCATCTCAAGATTTCTTCCTGCTTTGTGAAAATGTCTATTGTTTAATGCACTAAATAAATAAAATTGAACTGAATTGATGTATGAAACTGGCTACAGTGGTTAGATATGCACTATGATAGCCTTTATATGAATAGCTCACACTCAAGCTCTAATACTCCCATGAGATATTAATATTAGCAGCAATAAAAAGAGTCTCATAAATAAAAAGTGTCTGATGCAGCATTGTAAAGTGCAGTGTGCGGTGGTAC
>CM040471.1:22707670-22722348 GCA_022758105.1 Pangasianodon gigas | reverse complement strand
TACAATCCACTGTAGGGTCTTGCGGTCTGAGACTGTGCAGTTCCTGTACCACACGGTGAGACAGCTGGTCAGGATGCTCTCTATCGTCCCTCTGTAGAAGGTGGTGAGAATGGGAGGGGGGAGTTTGGCTCTCTTCAGCCTCCACAGGAAGTGGAGGTGCTGCTGAGATTTCTTGGCTTGGCAGGAGGTGTTGAGAGTCCAGGAGACGTCCTCTGTCATGTGCACACCAAGAAACTTGGAGCTTTTGACTCTCCACAGTTGTTCCTTTGATGTGCAGTGATCAGTGGTCCACTCGAGTCCTCCTGAAGTCGACAATCATCTCTTTAGTCTTATCAACATGAAGAGATAGATTGTTGTCTCTGCACGATTCTGTGAGCTGCTCCACCTCCTCTCTGTACGCTGACTCATCACTGTTGCTGATAAGGCCCACGACTGTAGCGTCATCAGCAGACCCGATGATGTGATTAGAACTGAACTTTGCAGCACAGTCATGAGTCAGTGGACTGAGCACACAGCCCTGGCGAGCGCCGGTGTTCAGTGTGGTGTTCAGTGTGGTGGTGCTGGAGGTGGTGTTGCTGATCCTAATGGACTGGGGTCTCCCAGGCTAAAAGTTCAGGATCCGGCTGCAGAGGATGGCAGGATATTCATCAACACCTGAAAAAAAAAAAAACACAGAATGGATAAGAAATGACGGGGAGAGGAAACCAGTGTTTGCTCTTCTTTCCAATCTCATGCTTTTTCTCTCTCTCCACAGCTCATTCCTGGAATTACTCACTCCTTCTCCCAGACTCCATCACAACGCTGAACCCTGCCTCCACCTCCACAAATACACGCATAACTGTCTGTTTGGAAAGGTTTTTTAAATGTATTATATTGACTTGTATTTTGTACTATTTTCCTGAATATTGGGGAAATATGAGTTAATGAATTAAATGCTTATTAACGTCAGTGCAGGTGCAAACTTCTCTTCTCGCTCTCCATTTATTAATCACACTTAGATGACTTTAAAGAGATAGGAGAACATTTGCAGTAAAATGCAAGCATTCACCCTTATGAGCTGAGTTCATGCCCTGATCCTGTTTTCTTAACTGTTTTATCTTCTGAATAAGAGGTCCAACTCAAAAATGACTGTAAATTGCTTGAATGTCTGATTGTCAATAATGATCAAAACCATGTTGCGATTTGTAAACAACATGGTCACCATCAGCCAATCAGCTTGCAGCGCACAATTCACAGTGTTAGCATTGAGCTACTGTCACAAAGCCTGAATAATATGTTCATCTATGTTTCTTTAGTGTTCTGTGCAACTTGGCAAGAACTAGCTGTAAAACAGCACCCCATGCACACAAAAGGTCAAGGTCAAAGCTCATTTGTAGTCAGCTAAATGTTCTAGTATTGTGGCTTTAAATTAACAGTTGAAATAAGAACACCAGACATGCTTGGTTTTGCAGATTTCTAAGACTGCCATCTTGTGGTGCAGTATGATATTGCACATTGTCTGTATTAAAACGCAACACAAATCCTTTTGACCTATAAACTGTTTATGTTACTGGGCTGCCTGTTGGTGAAAATCATCAAAACTGGCATAACACATAAGCATGACATTTTCAACAGGTGTTTAAACATTTGTATGAATTGAGAATAGAATCAAAAGGTACTTTATAAAAAGTATGATCCTCCAGTGGCACCCCAACAACGTTGGCCATCCTGGCTTTGTCACAAAGCCCATTCATTTGTATTAAATCCGTAGTGCATTAATGTTATATAAAACAAGAATTTTCAACAACTAAGGAAGTCTTCTGATGCAGACCGGTCAGAGAGCCCATGCTGAACCTGTCCACCACCGAAAGCTCCTACAATGGACACGAGAGCATCAGAACTGGACCATGGAGCAATGGAAGAAGGTGGCCTGGTCTGATGAATCACGTTTTCTTTTACTTCACATGGATGGCCGGGTGTGTGTGTGTCGCTTACCTGGGGAAGAGATGGCACCAGGATGCACTATGGGAAGAAGGCAAGCTGGCGGAGGCAGTGTGATGCTCTGGGCAATGTTCTGCTGGGAAACCTTGGATCCTGGCCTTCATGTGGATGTTGCTTTGACACGTACCACCTACCTAAACATTGCTGCAGACCGAGTTACACCCCTTCATGGCAACGGTATTCCCTAATGGCAGTGGCCTCTTTCAGCAGGATAATGCTCCCTGCCACACTGCAAAAATTGTTCAGGAATGGTTTGAGGAACATGACAAAGAGTTCAAGGTGTTGACTTGGCCTCCAAATTCCCCAGATCTCAATCCGATCCAGCATCTGTGGGACGTGCTGGACAAACAAGTCCGATCCATGGAGGCCCCACCTCACAACTTACAGGACTTAAAGGATCTGATGCTAACGTCTTGGTGCCAGAAACCACACACACCTTCAGAGGTCTTGTGGAGTCCATGCCTCGACGCGTCAGAGCTGTTTTGGTGGCACAAGGGGAACTACACAATATTAGGCAGGTGGTTTTAATGTTATGGCTGATTGGTGTATATATATATATATATATGTATATATATATATATATATATATATATATACACAGTACTGTGCAAAAGTCTTAGGCACATGCGAAGAAATGCTATATAGTAAACATACCTTCATAAATAATGATATTAAACATTTGTACATAAAAAAGCCACTATTAAAAGCAGTAAACAGTAATAAACTAAACAAAGTCAATATTAAGTGAAACGACTCTTTGCTGTTTCTAAAATGCACCAGTTGTCTCAGGTACACTTTGTGCAGTTTTATAAGGAAATTAGCTGGTAAGTGTTTCTGAGCATCTTGGAGAATCTGCTCCAGTTCTTCTGGAGACTCTGACTGTCAAAGCTGTTTCTGTTTTTGCAGATAAAACCGGATAGACTTCATTATGTTTTTTGCCAGAAAAGTGGTGGATTATGTAATATGTTGCTTTGTTTACTGCCACACAAAAAAATTTCCTGTAACATTTAATTTTTTGTTGGAAAAGTAATGTTTGGAATCAACATTTTTTTATTGACTCAATAATGCAGAAGTCATGAAATAAACATTTAAGACAAAATTTGTGTTTAAAAAAATATAGGGTGCCTAAGACTTTTGCACAGTATTGTATATATATATATATAGAGAGAGAGAGAGAGAGAGAGAGAGAGAGAGTACAGCAATACCGTATTTTATACAGTACTCTCTGCCTCAGCTGTGAGCATTTCACCATAAAATAAACAGAAAAATTATGTTTCCTGTACAGCAATTCCACATATTTAAGAGTAATACTTTTACATACTTATAAGAGTTATTTACAGTGTAGGATTAGTACTTTGTTTTCGAAATGTTGCCACTTTTTCTTGTAATATTTTTACCTTTTTTTCTGGTACTATCAGATTTTAGTACTTTTTTCTCTATATATTGTCTTTTTATGTTTTAAACAGTACATTTCAGGATGGTAATGAAACTTGGACTGGTATTGACACATTCATTTATTTACATCCGTAATGACAATCTGCAAAATGCCTACACCCTCCCAACATTCTTCTTATTCTTCTTATTCTTCTTATCATTATTATTATTAGCAGTAGTAGCATTATTGTTGTTGGTGGTGGTGGTAGTGGTGGTGTTTTTATAAGTACATATGATTTCTAATTATTAATATAAGTACTCTTATGTAGTATACAACAACAATAATAAATATATAATCACGACAACATTAATAATAGTGGAATTAACGTACATTCCATATGTATCTAATATTTATTGTGAAATGTCATCTCATTATTTTTTGTAATAACAATATTAAACATTGTTTCTGTATGTTTTTCCTAATCCACTACCTCCGTTATCAGTATGTCTTCCCAAATGGCAAGTCAGTTCCCTGCAGCAATCAGGGTTTGAATGATTGATTACATAATCATTCCTATAATCAATCATTCATACAATCATTAGTATAATCATTCCTATAATCATTAGTATAATCATTTGTATAATCATTCCTATAATCATTCGATGGCGAGGAACAACCAAGGAGGCAATGTAATTCAGTCTGGGCAAGAGTTGTAAGATCTAAGCCATGGTCAGAGTGAATTATGGAGTAGACATTAGTGCAGTGTGTGTGTGTGTGTGTGTGTGTGTGTGTGTGTGTGTGTGTGTGTGTGTGTGTGTACAGTGGGGTCCAGAAGTCTGAGAGTGAAAATGCCTCTATCTAGCATTGTTTTCTAATTGAATAGAATTTTCATTATAAATGATATTACTGACAGCTGGAGTGAAAAGTGGAGTCAGAGTTTTTAGTATTCGGTTCATCGCCTTTTCGCTGTAATGACAGTGTGACTCGAGCTGGCATGGACTCCACAAGGTTTCTCATGATCCATTTTAGATCAGATCCATCAGAGTGTCTGATCACACGCTTCAGTAGAGGAGATTAGACATGAGGGAAATCTGACCTTTTGTTCAAAGCAGTTAACCTGCTCAATATCACACATTTACTTATGTTTATATAGGCAGCTGGAAACAGTGCAGAATGTGGAATATGACAGTAATATAAGAAGTTTTTCTCTTAAAGGAAGCCTTCGCTTCAAACAGCTGGATTCATCCATTCTGACGCAGAGGGTCTCAGATTTGTTCTTGCGGGAAAAGATTCAACTTTGGAAATGATCTGCTTTTTTTTCCCCTTTGTTTATTATTTTAGGCTCCAACACAATAAGACTCTGCGCGAGCAAAACAGCTGGAGCCGAAAGCGCGCGCACACAAAACAGCTGGAGCCGAAAGCGCGCGCACACAAACTGTTTGTCTTAAAAAAAAAAAGAAAGTGTTTCTGTCCAGCCACTTGTTATGTGTTTATTCTTATGCATCAGATAGTATAGTGTTATTATTATTAGCTTAATAACAATGAAAGAAATCTTAATCTTAGCAGTACTCTAGTCACACAGTATTGTGGTAGAGTTATTGTTATATTATATGTAATATTAGTTTATCACAAGGTTTCCTCTTAGTGTTTGATATTGTGACATGGTGCCTCATAATTAGCCAAAGTTTTACATTAATGTCTGCTCACCCAAATAAACTCCATCAGGTTTGATTGGTTTAAGAGAAAGCATCTGTAATTGACTGTGAAAAATAATATCTTTGCACTTTATGTTGATAATATAAGTACCTGCTAGTGTATCAGTGTGTTCCCTAAAAAAAACAGGTTTACCTGCTGAACTCACAGCAGCATTGATGAAGAAACCCCTCCTCTCCTCCTCTCCTCCTGTCCTCCTCTCCTCCTGTCCTCCTGGAGTTGGTGGAATAGAGAAGCATTAGTCTGTGTTTACCCAGATGCAGTATTCTCCTAAACCATTTTTAGCAATGCAGCTTCATACCTTTTGTTTGTTAGAAAAAATATATTACAGGCAAATAATCTATATACATATGTATTGTTTTGCTTCTATTTGAAATATTTCAGTTTACATGTAGAAAACATTAGCCTTTATGGTGTAGACTTCTGATAGTTCTGTAATGATGTTAGGACATATGTGTTTATTTAAAATACTGTGACAATAGGAACAGTGTTTGTATGGAATGCAGTTGTGCTTTATTTATGCAGAGACATTACAGAAAAGAAGAATAGCTGAATTAAATGTATATTCATATGTAAAGCAGATACAGTTTATAAACAGCTTCAGTATGGGGTTCATGTGCAATCTGACTCATTAACATGGCTAATGGTGTAGAATGAGCTCCTGAATGAAGTGTATGAGACTGTAGCTGGGATTTCAGGTGCATGGCTGAGGGAATGCAGTATTCAACACTTCAGGAAAACTTCATCCAAAGAAGAGCAAGCACTCTGTAGATACATCTCCCAGCTTTATGTGTGTGTGTAACGTGTGGATGAGACTCTGGAGATTGACTCGACTGTGATTCAGGGTTTGGATGGTGGCTTTGCTGTCTGGAACATCCGGGAATGCGGGAAATGCTCGTGCGCATTTGGGTAGCTCTCTGTGCACATTTACGCGAGGGAAAGGCACTGCTTTCAGGGCAGACACTGACCCCGTGGCTCTGAAAACCAACTCCTTAAACACAGTACAACAGTTCTGCTACGGGAACCAGCAGAGATCTGTGTTTATGCCCAGAGTGCAGTAGTGAGCACACTTTGCAGTGATCCAAACACAGTTGCGCATTTAGAACCTCTCAGTGCTTTTAGCTCACTGCACTTCTCAGAAACCTGCGTGTTAAAAAGCTGAGTATGATAAGCCCTCTGTGTGGAAGCTGCTAGTTCATTACTCTGTGTCTTCTTCTCGTTGTCAAGGACATTGTGGCGTTCAGAATCCTTTCGCCATATAATCCCAAGTGCTCCGAGCTGCCCATCTTCCGCTGCTGGAAGCTGGGGTTAATGTGTAATTTGGGCCATATGGCATTTTAAATTCCACCCTTTATTTCCGACGTCTTCGCTCTGCGTGGACTGACCTAATGATGCCCAATTAGTCATTAAACTTGACCAAATACGAGGCTCGCGTGGCTTCCACCTCGCTAATATTTACTCTCTAAATATTTCCTTTGAAACGTTTACAGCACATTGTAGCTGCTGCTTGGACAACACACATCTGTGAGCTTTTTTATGAATAAAGCCACCATTGGGCCGCATTCGCACCATCCGGCTCTATTTGCTCATCCTTGAAAGAAAATGTAATAAAAAGAGGCTAGAGGATGGAGCTGGGATTTATCAAAAGCACTTTACCATCTGCTCGACAGATTTTCAAATGTTTGTTTAAAATGCAGCGTCGCTATAACCTTCATGAGAATGCGCCAAGCACACGAGTGTCCTGTGCGAGCGCCACGTTCGCGTCTGTTCAGTGCAAAGAAGGAGGAAAAAAAACAAGCTCTAAATCCATGTGGAGGATAAGAGACATTTCTCACTTCATACACTTCACCAGCTTTGTGAAGAGTCCTGTCACTTGCATGTGCACTGGTGCAGTGTCCTGCGCGTGCTGGGGATGAAATCAGCCTATAAACTCGACTGCATGAATTAACACACACACACACACACACACACACATCACTGATCTGTGTTAGTTATTCACTGCTCAGGGGAAAAAATAAATATTATTTAATATTATAGAGAAGAGCAAGACTGGTATTCTTTTACCCATTCTACAGGAATATTATACTGATTCCCTGTGATGATGCTGAAGCCACAGTACACACCATTCGGCCCAGTGTTTATGATAAAATGTTCACCTGTTCATCACATGCTCTGGATACATACACAACACCAACACTGTTCTCAGGTCATGACGTGAGAAAGCGTGTGAGGTGTTGCTAAGAGGTGGTAGGTGAGGTGTTTGCGTGTCTGCTCTCCTTCATAAGGGGCGCAGCTCCAGAGGGAGCGCGCAGGAAGTGTGCCAGGCTGAGGAAGAGCTCATCTCCCTGCTCACAGCTCCACCACTTCACTTCAGTAAGCAGTGCAGAGGAAAAGCTCATCTCAGTGCTCACACCTCCACCACTTCACTTCAGTAAGCAGTGCAGAGGAAGAGCTCATCTCCCTGCTCACAGCTCCACCACTTCACTTCAGTAAGCAGTGCAGAGGAAGAGCTCATCTCAGTGCTCACACCTCCACCACTTCACTTCAGTAAGCAGTGCAGAGGAAGAGCTCATCTCCCTGCTCACAGCTCCACCACTTCACTTCAGTAAGCAGTGCAGAGGAAGAGCTCATCTCAGTGCTCACAGCTCCACCACTTCACTTCAATAAACAGCCCTGTAGTGCAGAGGGAGCGCGCAGACACAGTGCCAGGCTGAGGAAGAGCTCATCTCAGTGCTCACTAGTGCGCAACGGAGTGCGCAACAACATAGACGCGCTCTGCCTCTCTCTCTCTCTCTCTCTCTCTCTGTCTCTCTCTCTCTCTCTCTGTCTCTCTCTCTGTGTCTCTCTTCAGGGAACAAGACATATTGCCAAGGTAAGAAATTATGCCAACAGTTTTGTCAGAAATGTATGGCTAATAGTGAAAACTATGGCACTAAGGCGGGTGTGTATGCAGTGGCGCAGGCAGCTCGATCCAGGCGCACGGCAGGTGGGATGTGCGGCATAAACATGACTCAAGCAAACGAAGGTTAGTGATCCGACTTTTAATATAATTCTAATTCTACATAGATTCAATCAAAAACATCCTATATCCAGTGTTGTTTGTTTTAAAGTAGGCTTCTCCTTTGCGTTTTTGATTTAAGTGACAAAATGATTCTTAAAATTACTGAATGAAAATGTTTGGGTTGCAAATTAACATCAGTGCATTTAATGAACACTGGACTGTATGTTCATGTTTCTTTGTGTCCACCTGGGCTTATACGAACACCACAGTTGCTCATGTAGGTTTTGTTTTTTTTCCCCCCAGAGGAAGGCAGCTTGAATCAGCTTGGAGGAAGGTTTGTGAATGGTCGTCCTCTACCTACACATAAAAGGAAGCTGATGATAGAGCTGGCATCAGAGGGTGTGCGCCCATGTGACATCTCGAGGATTCTCAAGGTACTAGGACCACTCACAGATCAAATGTGTTACTTATTCCCAAAGCAAAATGCCTAGTGTTGCATTAAAATAGTGGTGTTGAGTAAACTCCTACTGTGCACATTTATTCCAGCTGTGGATTTGTGCTCCATAGTCATCTGCACACTTCACATTTTTCCTCATCTAACACACCTAACTGAGATTATTATACACTTCCTGAATGTGGCAAGAGAGTTAAAGCAGGGAAAATGTAAACAATGTAATGTACGTGGATGCTCAGAAACTGAAAGCCTGTAGGTGTTTATTCAACAGCAGGGTTTCTGCTTTGAAAATGCAACTGTAGTAGCAATTCTGAAATGGCAATCTAACGTGCAGGTGTCAAGTGGATGCGTCAGTAAGATCTTACGCTGGTATCGACGCACCGGTCTCTGGGTCCCCAAAGCCACCGGAGGCAGCAGACCAAGGCTCCTCACCCCTGCTGTGATCTCTACTATAGCACAGTACAAGCGTACCAGTCCAACACTTGCTGCATGGGAGATCCGCAAGAAGCTTTCATTAGAGCAAGTGTGCAGAGCTGACAAAGTTCCTAGTGTGAGCCCCAAGTTCTTACGAGAAATTTCTATAAACCTGATGTAAAACAGTATGGATTCACTGATGAGCACTGTAAAATCACCATGGTGAAAAATCAGCAGTATATATGTATGTTATATAATGTCAGAAATCATGACAAAAAGCAAATTCTGGAATCAAACAAACCATATCTTACAGAAATTTTGTAAGAATTTAATGACCAAAACCATTTGCATTTTGTATACATTAAAAAGAGTTATGACTACACATGATAAGTCCTCATCTAATGTGAACCATTTGTTTTGCTTGACATTTAATCTTTATGAAAAAAAAACCACAATGTAAGCTTAAATGTTTAAAGAATTTTAAAGGAACTGAGAAAATCTGAATTTCTGAACTCTTCTGTACTTATACAGGTGTCTTCTATTAACCGCATTCTAAAGAAGATTCAGAATGACTGGCACATGGAAAAACACATATACGAAGGTAACAAATCAGAGACAATCAGCAGGCTGCAAGTGATGACAATATACATTTCTACTTCTCATTTTATGAGTATATTTCTTACTCTAAATAACAATGAATGAAATGTATTGCATTTCCATACTGATGTTGGGATGTCGAGGAGGTCTGGGGTGCAGTCGGTGTTCCAGTTCATCCCAAAGGTGTTCAGTGGGGTTGAGGTCAGGGCTCTGTGCAGGACACTCGAGTTCTTCCACTCCAACCTTCACACACCATGCCTTCATGGAGCTCGCTTTGTGCACAGGGGCATTGTCATGCTGGAACAGGTTTGAGTCTCTTAGTTCCAGTGAAGAGAAACTGTAATGCTACAGCACACAGAGACATTCTATACAATTGTGTGCTTCCTGCTTTGTGGTAACAGTTTGAGGAAGAATCACATATGGGTGTGATGGTCAGGGGTGCACATACTTTTGGTTATATAGTGTACATATAGACAGGAAGTGGGCGTGATCTATATCAGCTATATATATATATATATATATATATATATATATATATATATATATATATATATATATATATATATATATATATATATATTTTTTAAATCTTTCACTACTGGGAAACAGTGAAAGAATATGGCTACTGGAAAACAAATTAATTAATTGTAGCCATTTTATTAATTTATTTATTTATTAGTTAGTTTTCATTATCTAACTTTTATCAACTCCTGAACCAGATGTCCTGTGGAACCTTCTGGAAAACTTTCTATCTTCTGTCTAATGTGACTGAGTAATTGTGTTTCAAAACAACAATATCTTCCCCAAATCAAGAAACTGTTATTTATAGCTGACAACAATAGCCATCTAATAATAATATTTTATCAGATTTACTTTAGATTTTGGGCTTGTTACATTTCAGGAAGATCAGAAAAATTCACTGGACACACTATCAGAATCAGGAGTGCTTCTTTAAGCGGCATTTCATTATAATGATCGAATGATGGTCCACAACAACTTCCTTCACACCATATGTGGTTCTTCTCCAAACTGTTACCACAAAGTCTGAAGCACACAGTTGTATAGAGTGTGTCTGTGTGCTGTAGCATTACAGTTTCCCTTCACTGGAACTAAGAGGCCCAAACCTGTTCCAGCATGACAATGCCCCTGTGCACAAAGCGAGCTCCATGAAGCCATGAATGGGCAATCTAGTGGAAAGCCTTCCCAGAAGAGTGGAGGTTATTATACCGGCAATGGGGGACTGAGTCTGGAATGAGATGTTCAAAAAGCACATATGTGTGTGATGATGAAGTGTCTTTCAGCCATATTGTGTATATAATATATTGTGCCTTGGAGAGAATAACAGCACTGGGTTTCATAGTGTAATGTCTAATAATGTTGGAGAGACTTGTAGAGCAGTGGATTTTGCTCCACTCCTCCATGCATAAAAGTCTAAGTTGCTTTATATTGTATGTTTATTGCAAGTGGACTTGCGAACCACAGGTTTCCTGTGGGGTTAAAATCCAGAGACTGAGATGCATCTAGTGATGTTTTGTTTCTTTAACCATTTCTGTATTGATTTGAATTTTGTGTATTTGGATCATCATCTTGTTGACAGCAGGCGGTGTCACAGTGGTTCTTCACACTTCCTCACAGTGCCAGCATCCCTGGTCTGATCCTTGGCTTTGGTTACTGTCTGTATGGAGTTTCTCATGTTCTCCCTCTGTTTGCATGGTTTTCTCTGGGTTACCCAGTTTCCTCCCACATCCCAATAATAGGCAGATAGGCAGATTGGCTACAGTAACCTGCCCCTAGGTGTGGATACTGTGAAGGGTGCCTTGCAATGGACTGGCATCCCATCCAGGGTGAATTCTCCCACCTTGCACCAGCATTACCGGGATAGGCTCCCAGTCCTAAGCCCTAAGCAGGATAAAATGCTTACTGAAGGTGAATGAATCTTGTTGAAAGCTCTATCTATGGCCAAGTCTGAATGTTCTGGAAGAGACAACCAGGTTTTGGGCTGAAATATCTTGGTACCTGGCAGAGTTGATGATGTCATCAATCTTCACAGGAGGCCCTGAACCACAAAACAGCCCTGGGGCATCACTGATCCACCACCAGTTTGTACCAGGTGCTTTTCCTTGTATGCAGTCCTCTTTTGTCACCAAAATGTTAATGGGTATGACCAAAAGTTTGAATTTTGGCCTCATTTGACCAAAACACATGATGCCAACTGTAGTTTTAATGACACTTATTACTTATTACTCAGGGCCTAGTTTTAATGAGGTTGCTTGAGATGCTCTCGGGAATGGCTTCTTTCTTGCAATGCTTTCAAACTGCTTGTTTTTTTTTAATGAAAGTAGCATTTAATAGTTGATTTTGAAACCTGTGACCCACAAGAATCAATTGGACAATTCTAAAACTGTTTTCCCAACTTCACCAATCCTCCTGATGGTGCATTGTGCTCATGGGGCCAATTCCTGGGAAATTTTCATTTGTTGAGACAATTTAACTGCTAACTGCATTTACATTTACAGCATTTAGCAGACACCCTTAAATATAGCAAATTACAGATGTGCTTTGCAGTCTCTGTGAAAAACTTTCCTCATGCTAGTTCACTAGGTCAGAGACTAAAAATACCATCAAACTAATATAAATATAATATAAAACTAAAATAACCTTTTAGAGGAACGTAGTAGGGCATGAAAACATACAAGTCAAAGGAATTGTTTAATAGCTTAAATAAGTGCTAATTCAAGTGCTTGGTGAAGAAAAGACAGAGAAAGTTCATTACATCACCTGGATGCCAGGACAGAGAAGAGTCTAGATCTTCTTTGTACCTTGAGGGATGGTTGGTCAAGTCAAGCTGTGCTAGTTCAAGTTTCACCAGTGCAAGCTGGTGAAAAGCAATAGAGTTGCTAGGGACTGAGAGCAAATTAAAAACAGTGTATGTTTTTCAAGAATGAATGTTTGCATTTATTTAAAATAATCCTTAGGGGTGTCAATAATTTTGATATATATACAATATAGGGCCAAAAGTGTGTGGACACCTGACCAACATGATACATATACCTATATGAGCATGTTGGACATCACATTCCAAACCATGGGCATTAATATTGAGTTGCCCCCACCCTTAGGGCTATAACAGCATCCATTCTTCTGGAAAGGCTTTCCACTATATTTTAGAGTGTGTCTATGGGAATTTGTGCTCATTCTGTCAAAAGAACATTTGTGAGGTCAGGCACTAATCTTGGATAAGAAGGCCTGGCAAGCAAACAATGTTCCAGTTCAACCCAAAGGTGTTCAATGGGGTTGAAGTCAGGGCTCTGTGCAGGCCACTGGAGCTCCTCCACACCAAACTTCTCAAACCATGTCTTTATGGACCTTGATTTGTGCACAGGGGCATTGTCATTTTGGAAACAGGAAAGGGTCTTCCCCAAAATGTTGCTACAAAGCTGGAAGCATATAAATTTCTAAAATGACTCTGTATGCTGTAGCATTAACCTTACCCTTCACTGAGGCATATCCCCAAACATCCCCAGACCACTGTCCATCCTCCAGAAAACTTTACTCTTGGCACCACACATTCTGGTAGATAGCCTTCTCCTGGCAACCGCCAAATCTGGATTCATCCATCAGACTGCCAGATAGTGAAGCATGATGCATCACTCCAGAGAACATGGTGATCTTAGGCTTGTGTGCAGTTGCTTGCAGTGGAAACCCATTTCATGAAGCTCCCATTGAACAGTTGTTGTGCTGATGTTGCTTCTAGAGGCAGTTTGGAACTCTGTATTGAGTGCAATGGCGTGGACTCAGATTTTTAGAATCTCTGCCAAAGTCTCTTTGTAGATTTTACACAGTCAAGATGCCTATGGTCAGTTAGAATGAGACAGGGGTTTTCAGCCCCCAGACACTGGGTAGAGACCCAAGGTCTCCATTCTTCAAGATCCCCTTGTATTGGAAGGAGTTCTCAGTTACACATGTCATAGGGCTGAGCTTTTTGGAAAATAATGCACAAGAACGTACAGTGGATATAAAAAGTCTACACACCCCTGTTAAAATTGCAGGTTTTTGTGATGTAAAAAATTAACCAAAGATAAATTCAATTCAGAGGGTCAGGATCACTGGTATCTCAGGAGTAGAGAGAGAGAGAGAGAGAGAGAGAGAGAGAAACACAAATTATTAGGTATGCTCATTGTCATGTAATGGTTAAAGACAATGTACAGTGTGTGCAGAGAGCAAGCAGGAACTCTGACAAGACTAGCTGTGACAGCATAACTAAAAGGGAGAGCCAGAAGCTAACACAGACATGAGGGCATCCTGGGACATAAAGCAGCAGCCACTCCACCATCAACAAACCTGAGTGAATGTATGAGAGTGGGGGGGCGACAGCATCCTAACATCCCAGTTCACCACAACACTCTATGCCTGTGAAACCCTCCAGACCTGCTCCTTTACATAAGAAAAAACTATTCACAAAAGGCTTGACTAAACAAATATGTTTTCAGCCTAGACTTAAACACTGAGACTGTGTCTGAGCCCCGAACACTAAGTGGAAGGCTGTTCCATAACTGTGGGGCTTTGTAAGAGAAAGCTCTACCCCCAGCTGTAGCCTTCACTATTCGAGGTACCAACAAAGAGCCTTCACCTTTTGATCGAAGTAGGGGTGGCAGTGTGTATAAGATAGGGGTGGTGTGGTCATATCTTCTGGTTCTAGTAAGGACTCTAGTTGCTGCATTCTGGACTAACTGGAGCTTGTCTGGGCTATGGGGTAGGGTGGAAGCCCTCTCTCAAGAAAAAAAACATCCAAGCCTGCCTAAATCCAAACCATGTGGTAAAATGTATTATGATCTGATGAGCCAAGGTAGAACTTTTTGGGCATAATTAAAAAAGATATGTTTGGTACAAAAACAAGACCGATTATCACCCAAAGAACACCATACCCGTGGTGAAGCATGGTGGTGGCAGCATCATGCTATGGGGCCTCTCTTCAGTTGGGACTGGGGCTCTAGTCAAAAGGGAATTATGGGTAGCAAATACCAATCTATTTTGGAACAAAACCTCCAGGTTTCTGTTAGACAGCTGAAGATGAAGAAAATTTTCAACTTACAGAATGACAATGACCCAAAGCACAAACCAAACAAAAGAATCAACAAAAGAAT
>CM040471.1:22663121-22702584 GCA_022758105.1 Pangasianodon gigas | reverse complement strand
GGCAGCATCATGCTATGGGGCCTCTCTTCAGTTGGGACTGGGGCTCTAGTCAAAAGGGAATTATGGGTAGCAAATACCAATCTATTTTGGAACAAAACCTCCAGGTTTCTGTTAGACAGCTGAAGATGAAGAAAATTTTCAACTTACAGAATGACAATGACCCAAAGCACAAACCAAACAAAAGAATCAACAAAAGAATGGCTTCAGAAAAGATGATCATCATTTTTGAATGACCCAGTCAGAACCCAGATCTAAATCCTATTGAAATCCTGTGGAATGAATTGAAGAGCACAGGAGATCCCTTCATAATCTGATATATCTGGATCATTTTTTGCATGGAAGAGTAGAATGAAATTGCCAAATCAAGATGGGCTAAGTGAATAACTCTTACTCCAAAAGACTGAGTGCTGTATTGCAAACAAAAGGTGCTTTAACAAAGTATTAGTTCAGGGGTGCACACATTTCTTTTTCATTTCCCCCCTAAAATGTTTCTACTTGCTTTTCACTTAAAAGTTGTTGGTTGTTATATCGCATTAAAGGTAGAAAAAGATCTGACATGATTTATCTTGGTTTCATTTCTTACATCACAAAAACCTGCAATTTAAACAGGAGTGTGTAGATTTTTTTATATCCTCTGTAGTTTAGGTGGATTTCAATGTTGTTGTGACAGGATAGCTCTGATACTTTTTGAAATGTCTCCTGTACCTCCATGACCAAGGGCAGAGAGGGATCTGGATGCTGTAGAATAGGCCCTTAAGGTTGTCAAGAGCTTTGCTGGTCTGCTTCCATCCATTTCAGAGTTCTGGGTTTCCCTTTGAGGAGTGAAGTGTGGGGTGCAGTGATGGTTCCACAAATGGACCTTCAATAAAAGTTGGAAAAGCCAGAGAACCACTGCAGCTCTCACCTAACTTGACACCTTTTACTCTAGAACATAACCATGAAGGAAATAAATGTTGAAATTGACATTTTTCAAGATTCACAGACAGGTGATTGTCCATGAGCTTCTCTGGTAATGCTTTCTGAAGCTAATCTCTGAAGAGGAATATACAAGATAGTTGTCAATATGATTACAAATCAATTTAGCATTTTTCTCAGTACTTTGTTGACAAGGACATAGACGACTGAAGGAGAATTATCTAGACCAGAGGGCACTACCAGGTATTCGACTCTCAATGTGCATGGAACAATGGGGAAACAAATGACAGGATTCATGGTACTGAGGACTCCAAGACATCAATTCTCCATTAGTCCAGGACATAGTGGGATTATGGGTGGCCAACCAAGCATAATGAAATTATGAGGAGATTTTGTTACCATAAATATGAGTGAGAGGGATAGTGTTTGTGTGACTCAAACAATTCCCTAATTAGCTACTTGTTCCTCAATAAAGTTCCCTGCTGCTCCTAAATCAATGATGGCTGTAAAGTATTGGGATTGTGAACACTATTCCAGACATACAGACAGTGAGCAGGTTTCTCCTCATCTTAGAGCTTGGCATGATCTCCATACTTTCCTCTTCATCTTGCTCAGAAGGTGACCTGGCATTTGAGTGTGACTTCTAGGGCATTGTGCACAAAGTTGATTATCGGGGTGGATGGCCAGCTGGATAAACTGAGAGTTGAAGTGTCGCCTGAGAGTTGTAGTTAACCATGGCATAATCTCTCACTTTTCCAGGAGAGAACTTTATCTTATCGATGTCTCTATTGTAAAGAGGGGGAGAATTTGAAAATAGAAGGGAACATTGTATCAAAAATCTCTTCCATTTACCTGTTCAGCATCTTGCATAGGCTCATAAGGAGGACCCTTAAGGGAATCCTGCACAACATCCTGCACTGGGCTCTTGGGGAATTGTGGTCAATGGAAGCACCTCATCCTTTTCAGAAATGTCATAATAGATTTATTAGCCAACAGAGCACTACCATCCAGGTGGTTGCAGTCCTGAGTTGGCAATTAATTCCAATGGGGAAAAGCTACATACACAGGTGACATGGCTAGCGGTGCTAAATCTCTCCATCCATTTGGGATAGCAGAGCTCCTTTGGGAGGAAGCCACCAGGTGTAATGACTACTTGTGAAAGCAGCAATGGAAACCAAGATCTTGCCATATCTGGGCCACAACCTGGTTGCTCAATTTTGCCTAAGGTGGTGAGGATCAGTGGTAGAGGAGGAAATGGATAAAGTATAGTACATGGTGAGGTCAGTTGTGAGCCGTTCATCCTATTCCAGGTGGATTGCTGCATGGCAATGTTTTGATTTGGAATTAGCAAAGAGGTCCAGTTGCACCTTGCCAAACCTTTCCCAGATGGAGGGCCATTCTTAGTGAATTTAGCTTCACACTGATGAATTGTTTGGCCTGTTAAAGAGTGTTAAAGAGCCTTTATCTCAGTTCATTGTGAGACTATGTGCCACATTGTGCATAAGGAGGGTGAACATGTCTGGAATGCCCTGCTTCTTGGTGGGGGCACACAGAAGCCAGTCATCCAAGTAAGACAATGTCCTGATGTCTTGAAAACACCCTTGATGGCAGGGAGCAGTCAAATTGGAATGTATGTGATTGGTAGTCAAACCTTAATAAGTGTCTTTGCTCTGGGGAAATGTGAATAGATGTTGCCTATACCCATACCTGTCAGTCTTGTGGTTCCATGGCATGGATTATAGAGGGTTTTGAAAGTATTTAGACCCCAGTGTGGGCTCCATCTGGGCTCCAGAGTGGGTGAAATGGAAGAAGTTTGTACCAGGACACTTCCAGAGCTTCAGAAGTCCTCTGCAGAGATGGGAAGACCTGCCAGGTGGACAACCATCTCAGAAATACTTCATCAATCGGGCCTTTATGATAGACTAGCTAGACAGAAGCCACTCCAGAGAAAAAGGAATATAACGGGCACTTAAAAGACTCTGAGATCATGAGGAAAAACACTGTCTGATCTGATTAGACAAAAAATGATCTTTTTGGGCTGAACTACAAGCACTATGTCTGGTGAAAATGAGGCACTGCTGAAGTAGTAATGCCATCTCTACGGTTTAGCATGGTGTTGGCAGCGTCACGCTATGGGGGTACTTCTCAGTGGCAGGAATGGGGAGACTGGTCAGAATGGACAGTAGGATTAATGCAGCCAAATACAGAGTGGTCCTTGAAGAAAAGCTGCTCCAGAGTGCATAAAACCTAAGACTGGGGTGAAAGTTCACCTTTCAGCATGACAACAACCAAAAGCATACAGGTAAGACAAGGCTGGAGTGGCTTTGGGAATGATCTTGAATGCTCCAGCTAAAGTCCAGGCATGAAACCCATAAAATATGTGTGGAGAGACCTGAAGGTAGCAGTTTACACACACTCCCCATCCAATCTGACTGAGTCTGATAGGATCTGCCAGGAGGAATGGGGAACTGCCCAAATCCAGGTGTGCGAAGCTTGTAGAGACTTATGCAAGAAGACTCAAAGTTGTAATTGCTGCCAAAGATGTTTCTACAAAGTTGTTTCTAAAAACATGTTTTTGCTTTGTCATTATAGACTATTGTGTAGACTAATGGCAATAAAGTAAATTTAATGTATTTTACATTAAATCTATAACTCAGTAAAATGTGCAGAAACTGAAGGTGTCTACTTTCCAAACCCACTGTATATCTAATAAACATAGCAGACAGAAAGCGAGGGGCATTAGGAAAAAGAGAGAAACCGCCATCCTTCTGAACAAGGAGATATGTTGAGTAGAACCCCTTGTTTAAACTGGGGTCTACCTACACCTCCGATCACACCTCTGTCCAAGAGAGTCTTTGTCAGTCAGATCAACAACTTGAAGTCTAACACTGACTAGTTTGTGAGGCCCAATAAGGTTTGGGGGCTGGAGTTTGTTTCCCTAGACCCACTGAATCGGCAGTGTTTTCACACTAGCCACTGCTCTTCACTGTTGTGTTCTGAGGGATGCCGTAGTCATTGGGGACACTGTTTAGCAAGGTGTTGAACAGCTCCCCAATGGAGGAGAGGTTGCAAGACTAATTTATATTAGTCAACCAGTAATTTAAAAAAGTAGTCAACTAGTTGACTAGTCATCTTTTCCATAGTTCATCAGGACATCCCTACTTTCAGGCTGTTGTATTTGTGCAGCAAAGAAAATACACTTCAATTAACAGCCATACACAGGCTACCAGTTAAACTACCACCATCAGTGTTTTTTCAGGCTACACTGTTAATGAGGAAAGTAAATAAATCATTTCAGTAAATTCAGTAAAATAGTAAATCCATGTGTCATGTTACACTATTTTACCAATTCTTAAAATGCACTTGTGTGGAAAGTTGGTGACTCAGCTGAAATGGTTAATTCTGAAACTAAGAGCATGCAGTGTGGCGTGGAAACTCCTTATAACTGCATGAAGGATGCAATATCTACAGCACCATCTGGGAGGTTTCTCTGCCATGTTCAACTCCAGCTTCAGTAGATTCTGAAGTCTGGATCAGTCTCTTCGAGCCAGTATACGCTCATGATCTGACTCTATACTAGCTGCGTGGGATTGGAGAGTGCCATGCAACCTGCAGCTCAGAAAGTGGTCTTTCACCTGCTGGTGACATTGGAATTCACTATACCAAAGTGCAAGGATTTTATTTAAATTTTATTTACATTTAAAGGACAACGGAAATAACCGTGGGAGGAATTCCTTTGGGAGCGGGCAGCAGTGAGACTCCTGTTTATTACACGCAGGCGGGAGTGGGTCTCACGTACATCTCTCCACTTTATTGAAAGTGATATCAAAGGATTTAGTAAAGCAAAAGAAATTTTAAAAATGACTTTTCCAAGCTTAGTTTTAGGGATTGTTGTAGAAGTAGGGAGTGAAATACAACTTTATTTTTCATGTCAAATTTCAATGTGCCAACAATAAATATGTTAAGAAACTATGAGAAACTATGTTTAAAGAAACCATTTTGGCTAATTTATCAATGTATTGTTTTCACTGTTTGCAAAGAAGTTGAGAACATTTTAGAACATGTTTTAGTGTGTGACAGAAATGACTAAAACACACATATAAAATAAAAGCTTTATAGTGACAAGTTGAGTACTACACCAATTAATGAAATTGTCTCTCCCACAGGTTTGGCAGAGCCACATTCCCTGGAAAGTATAAAGTTTCCCATATCTCTGCCAGCAAACTGGCTCTCAGAGAGAAAGCCACTGCCAGCAGTCAGTTGTTCAGACAACAGAATCTCACCCGTTCATCAGACAAGACTTTCTTCTCCTTTGGTTCATAATATTGGAACCCCCAGTCACTGCATCTCAGACATGACAGCAGGTTTCCTATTGGCTCATAATAGAAAGGAGGAAGCTACAAACAGATCAGCTTATTTTACAGAATGGGCTGCTCATCCTTCATTCTCTGGACAGTAGATTTGATTGGAAGGGTTTATACTGGACAGATGACAGAATTAGGTAAATTATAGAAGAATTGGATGAGACATTTACATGGGAAGGGTAGAAGTACTCTTATGTAACAGCAGAGGGCAGCAGAGCAAATAAATAACACCTACATTTCAAATTGAGATTCCAGTCAGTCAGTCAGTTGTATTGTAGACCCAAACACATAGACATACACAGTGACAGGGAATCTGGTACCTATAGGACCATAAAGAAAGAACAAAATAATACAGGAATACAAGGCTACACCGGACTACATAAAGTGTAAATTGTATGAGCAATGTAGTAGCATGATGATGGTAACAATCAATACATATACCAATATACTACACGTTAACTACACAGAACAACAGAGTAACTTGATGGTATATGTTTTGGCTGTAAACAATCAATTCGTGCAGTTTACAATCACCACTGGATACCATCAGTAATGTATGGTTCTCCTTCTGGAAGTACTCAATGAAATATTTAAAAAGTTTGACTGAATAAAATAATGACACAATAAAAAAACAACAATGAAATTGTGGTTTTGTGTGCCTAAATATTAATTAAATTGATGTTTAAATACTTAATTGTTAACTAATGGAAATATGCATGCTGACCTTCTGAGAAACAGGCATGACTAATTCTGATCAAGGTATTTTGAGAAAAAGAGTCATTAAATATGCACGAGGAAACTACATAATTGGGTAAAAATAAATTCACATACGCATCTGAATTGAAGCAGGGTGGCAGAGTGGTACAGTGGGTAGCGTTGTCGCCTCACAGCTACAGCGTTCCTGTTTTTGATCCTCAGCAGGTTACTGTCTGTGCTCTCCCTGGGTATAAATGGGCTTTGTCCAGGTTGTCCAGTTTCCTCCCACCTCCCATAAACAAGCCAGTGGGTAGACTGACTACTCTAAATTGCCCTCAGGTATGAATGAGTGAGCAAATGTGTGTGTATGGTGCTCTGCATTCCCTTCTAGGATATATTTTCCACATTGTGCATAGTGGACCCAGGATAGTCTCCAGATCTACCGTGACCCTGTTCAGGATAAAGTGGTTTCTAAAGATGAATGGAAGCTCAAAGCACATTCAACACTTTTCTTCGGGACATTTACTAAACCATACTCATTGCAAACTGTGCAAGTAGGTTTGTCTTGACATAGGTATTTACCCTTTCTCCTTCAGTGCATGGTAAAAATGGAGAGACTTGGGCCAATCAATGTCAGAGCATTGCCTAGTTAAATATTATTAAACCTCCAGGCATCTGGGCTGGTTGGTAAAAATCAGAAGCATTGTTAGGCCAGCTTTAGGGCCCTACACTTTTAATCATTACGTTTCCTGAATCATTGTTCACTGTTTAACCATTTTAAAACAATCCAAATTCACAATATGCTGAAATGCACTATATGGCCAAACGTTTGTGCACAGGGGCATTATCATGCTGGAACAGGTTTAGGTCCCTTAGTTCCAGTGGAGGGAAATTGTAATGCTACAGCATACAAAGATATTCTACACAAATGTGTGCATTCACCTTTGTGGCCAGGGTTTGGGGAGGCTTACACATGAGTGTGATGGACAGGTATCCACTTAATGCAGTAAGCCACAGAGGCAGGAGAACAAAAGGTTTCACAGTACCCCATATTGTACGAGAGATATGCTTGCTTTTGTGTGCACAAACATGAATAGCATTAATTTGAATGAGATTGTATCAGCTACTAGCAGATCCCTGGAGGGAAGTACCATGCAAGTTTGGTGGTGAAAACTCAATGATAACCCTGTCTTATGATTGACTGGCATGTGGCAGCCATACTGTCTAGAAATCCCAATAGGGCCCTTTCAAGTTTCAAGCAAATCCTTGAATCTAGTCATTAGTTGAGCTGTTTGGGATCTAAATTCAAATTTATTTCCGGATTTCTGTAAAGCTGCTTTGCAACAATGTCTGTTGTTAAAGGCACTATATAAATAAAATTGAATTGAATAGAATGTAATTAAATTAGACTCTGCCCCAGAGATTTCACACTCTGCCGAGTCGTTTCCCACCAATTTTCTGAACATAGGACTAGTTCACAAAAGCAGGTTTAGCATTCTGTGCAAATTAGCTCAAAAATCAAATTGGGGTAGGATAATGGTTGTTTTTTGAAGAAACACTTCACTACAGTACCACCATTATGCTGGTCAGACTCAATTCTATACAGTTCACTTTTGTTTGTATAGCGCCTTTAACAATGGACATTGTCACAAAGCAGCTTTAATTCTTGAGGCTTTTTGGTTTGGGATAACTCAAGGAATAAATGGGAAAAAAATTCAGTGTAGGACTTTGATCACAAGAAAAAACATAAAACACTTTGCTATAGCGCCACCATTAGTCTGATCCCGCTCCTTTCTCCTGCTTAAGTAGAATAAACTAGAATAACTTAAAAAAGTGCATTTCCTGAAGAAAATGCAGAGTGATGGCACAGTTTAAAAAAAGTTCCTGATGTTGCTAATGTGTTGCTAAGGGCATTGCCAGGTGGTTGCTATGGTATCAAAGGTTGTTGCTAGGCTGTTACTAAGTGGTTGCTACCATCTAGATTCCACCTAGTAACCCTAGATGCTAAGTGGTTGCTATGGTATGCCAGGGGGTTGCTAGGGCATTGCTAGGTGGTTGCTAGCTGGTGGCTATGGTATTTCAGGTCATTGTTAGGGTGTTGCTGGTGGTTGTTATTGTATTCATTGTAGTTGCTAGGGTGCTGCTAGGTAGAAGCTAGATGGTTGATATGGTACCCTAGGTGGTAGCAACAGTTTTGCTAGGAGATTGCTATGTCATTCCAGATGGTTGCTAGGGTGTTGCTAGGTTGTTGCTATGGTATTCCAGGTGCTTGCCTGGGTATTCAGCAATCACCTGAGATGCCACAGCAACTGCCGAGAAAAACCCTATCAACCCTACCTGGAATACCATAAAAAGTTCTTGGCAACACCCTAGCAACTACATGGACCACCAGAGCACCCTCCTAGCAAAACCCAGCAACCATTTGGAATACCTTAGCAACAGCCTAGAAACACCCTAGCAACCATCATGAATATATTTGCAGCAAGCTGTAGCAAACACCTAGCAATACCCTAGCAACCACCTGGCAAATATAAAATGCCCCCTAACCTGTAATTGTTCCAAACCCAAAAATAAATACCCCCATGACTGCTACATGCCCCAAACCCCAAAATAAATACCCCCATGACTGCTACATGCCCCAAACCCCAAAATAAATATTCCCCTGAATGCTAAATGCTCCAAAATAAAAATAAATACATACCCCTTGACCTTTAATTGCCCCAAACAGAAATAGAAATATTATCCTGTCTGTTAATTTCCCCAAAACCCACAAATAAATACCTCTGTGACCTCTAATTACCACAAATCCTAACAAAGACCTGGAACACCATAGTACTGCTCCTTTTTTTAAACCTTTTTTTAAACTTTCTATTCAACTTTCTTTCAGTTCTTTTCATGCACTGTGTATTTCCTTTAGGAAAGAGCCCACTTAGCCCTCGTACATGGGCCCCACTAGTGTTTCAAACTCAAGGCCTGTATATACAGCCCACTGCCTCATTTCATTCCACCCACATCTTGAAAAAAAAATCACGTCACAGTGCTAAAACACAATTAAAATCAAAACCTGTCTGCTGCATTTGATGTAAGTCACACTCACGATTCTGAAACGGGTCAGGTGTTGGCAGGGACGTAAACGGGAATTACTTTCAGTCAGGTGAGGACTCCTATAGTACACAATAAAATCATGATTGTTTTCACGATCAGTTTTAAGGCACAAACTACCGTCTTGCCATAGCCTAATAATAATGTTGCCATAAAATACCTTTATGCTAATAATGGAGAAAAGATACACAAAAAAACACAACAGATTTCAATATGTATTGAAATTTTTTCCCCAAAAGTAAACCAACATTCAGAAACCAGGTGGGAAAAAATAAAGAAGAATAAAGGAATAGAATAAATAGAATAAAGGGAGAAATTTTGGCCCACGCTTCTGTACAGCGTTGCTTCAGTTCATTGATGTTTGAGCACAGCACTCTTAAGATCCTGCCACAGCATCTCAATGGGGTTGAGGTCTGGACTTTCACTTGGACATATCAACACCTTGATTTTTTTCTTCAGCCATTCAGATGTTGATTTGCTGGTGTGCTTGAGATCATTGTCCTTTTTGAAGAGAAGGGGCTTTTTCCTAGCCACCCTTCCTTGAAAGCCATACTTGTTCAGTCTTTTTTCTGATAGTGTTGTCATGAACATAAACACTTAATGTGCTTTGAGAGACCTGTAGGTCACATGATGTAGCTCTTGGGTTTTTCTTTATATCTCTAAGCATTAAACAGTCTGAACTTGGCCTGAATTTGCTGGGACGCTCACTCCTGGGAAGATTGGCAACTGTCTGGAAGGCTCTCCAATGGTAAACAATCCTTCTCACTATAGAATGGTGAATTTCAAATCTTTTGGAGATGGTCTTATAACCCTACTCCAGATTAATGAGCAACAACAATTGTTTCTTCTTCATGGCTGACGTCCTTTCTTCTTGACATGATATAGACACACACCTGAGTGCTCCAGAACACCAAACTGCCAAAGGTTCTGCTTTTATAAAGGTAGTCACACTTCTTGATGATGGTTTTTGAATGTGGGTTTTTCCTTTTTGGGAAAAAATGACTACATATTGAAATCTGTTATGTTTTTTTTTTTGTCACCTGAGACAGGATTCAAGTAAGTACCATCAGCATGCTGTTTATGAGGAGTAATCCATAAATCATTGTCAAAGTCAAGTCTGTAGCATGGGTTAAAATGCAGGCAATACCAGGCAGGGATCATCCATAATCAGTGACTAAACATGGTCAAGGGTCAAAACCAGGAAGTAACTATAAAAACAGGAAATCAGCCTCAGAAATGCATGAAAACATAGATGAGACTTCATAATGAAACAAAGACACAGAAGTGAAAAACTATTGCTAAACTAAAACAAAAACAAGGGAGAATGATCAGGGAAAGTACCAAGTACACAAATCGAACCAAAACACACATGACAGTGTAACACATGGAGCAGCGCTGTTCACTCTGGGAGCTGCGACACGTGCTGAGAGGGGAAATCCATGACGTCCATTAGAAACCGGAGTTATTTTGTGGAGGAGTGAAGATTTGGGCAGAATGACACAGCGTGATTAGAAAAACTTTAGTTATAGGAAATAACCACAGATACCATGACCATAGATTTTGGTGGGCAGGACATTAATAACGTCATTGCCTCAAAAACCAAATTAAGTCGAGAGACTATCACACTACTATTAAGGCTATAAGGAATGTATCTATTCATACAGCATACAGTCTAGCAGCTCATTTTGAGCAGTTTTAGATATGTTCGTTAAACTGTGCTCGATACACCTGGTGTGTTCACCAAAGAGCTAATATCATTAATGAGGGTTGCCAGATTTCAGCAAAATTTCCAGCTCAACTATATCTCAGAAACCACACACACAAAAAAAAACCCCTAAAACTAGGCATAAAAATCCAGGCACTGGAGAAGGGAGACGCATTCTTCTTCTTTTTCTCAACCTTTTGCATGGGAAACAAGGTCACCGTGGTGCGCACACATTTCTGAGATATGGACTTGGCACTCTTCCAATCTTTGCAATATATCTTACACTGTGAAAATTGATTAGCTTTCATTCTGAATGTTTGCTATACAACACGATCTTGGCAGTCACAAAGTATTTTAAAAGTATCCCAATTTGGCATAAAAACTGCAACCCTGGCAACCCGGTCATCGACTGTCCTGTCCACTGCTCCTCCACTGAGAATGTTCATAGAGCGAGCTGGGGGCAGTGTGATTCCTGTCCCAATGGGCCTCTGTTAAAGCTTGCTGCAGTTCCCATTTTGACCATTGGCACAATAATAATAATAATAATAATAATAATAATAATAATAATAATATGGAGCTAAAGTGTGCTCACAGCCCCATGATTGCAGAACAAGGAGAAAGTGTGCATGCCCCTATAGACAAGCCACCACCGAAACAACATGACATCTTTATTTGATGCATTTATTACGAGGCATTTGACTCGTATCGTGTTGTGAGAGAAAAAGAGGAATCTTAAAGGGGAAGTAGCTAATGCATGCTCAGAAAGTTGCCATATGACATCAGAGTACTTTGCATTAAACATTCATTTGTTGTGAACATTTGAATATCAAAACATGTAACATGAAGAAGGAAGATTTTCTGATGACACAATACAATACAATTCACTGGTCAAAAAGGCCGTAGCTTTGTCAGCAGGTTTTTTCTTTAAAATTAAAGTCACTTAAATCTATTTCTAGTTGGCTAGTTGGTCTAAGCAACACTGGCTCAACACAACTTATTTGTGTGCATAAAGGCAATGGAGGCTTGTGTGGGAGGTATGACCTTCTTCTCTCCCCTGTCGCTGAGTGTGACACTAGCCAGTTTGCTTTCCACCCTGTTACATGAAATTTATGATAGTTTTGAGTAGAACAGTTAAAGCTGTACTCCAAGGGCAATTAGCTGCCCCGTGGCATCACCTGTTCGAAAAGATGTGCTTGCTTCGGTTGCATTTTCTCCTTGCCCTCACCTTCGCTCACTCATTAATGAGACTTAGCTGGCAGATGGGAAATGGCTATGAAGAAAACTGGGACAAAAAAAATCCAAACTCCCTGAACAGATAGCATGTGTCTTAGCATAAGTTGGAAATGGTATCGTATTCATCCGCTTCATACACTTTCTCTCGTTTATTTGCAGGGAGGATCCACTTTCCCTTACCAAAACTGCTCCAGCACAAATGACGTTTGTGGGTAAACACGCCAGTCTGATAGATATGTTTACCCCTAAACACTGTTCATTCTGTGTTTTAGATAGAATGGTATTCTGAATACTGTATATAAAATAAAGGAAATCAGGACTTTACTTTACTCAGTGTGATATTACAACATATAAAAATTAAGTGAAAACAATCAGAAACTTTTTACGGAAAAAAATAGGAAAAATAAAAAAGTTACAATAAGTGTGCACACCCTTTTATAATTGAGGATATGGCATGGTGTTCAGAATGAAAACCATGAAGGCCATCATCAACAAATGGAGAAAAATGGAGCACCACAGTGACATCACCAAGAACAGGACATTCCTCCAAAAAGAACAAGAGAAAAACGTACCAGGGAGGCTGACAAGAGACCTACAGCAACATTAAATGAGCTGCAGGAATATCTGATAAGTACTGATTACTCTCTGCATGTGACAACAATCTCTCATATTCTTCACATGTCTGGGCTGTGGGGTAGGTGACTAGACGGGAGCCCTTTCTCACAAAAAACATCCAAGCTCAACTAAATCACCCCAAACCATGTGGCAAAATGTGTTATGGTCTGACGAGACCAATTCCAAAAGGTATGTTTGGTGCAAATAAAAAGCACATCATAAAAAGAACACCATCCCCACGGTGAAGCATGGTGGTGGCAGCATCATGCTTTAGAGCTGCTTTTCTTCAGCCAGAACTGGGGCTTTTATCAAGGTGGAGGGAATCATGAATACCTACAAATACCAGTCGATTTTAGTGCAAAACCTTCAGGTGTCTGCTAGTGAGCTGAAGATGAAAAGGAATTTCGCTTTTCAGCACAACAACAACCCAAAGCACACGTCCACATCAACAAAGGAACAGCTTCAGCAAAAGAAGATCAGTGTTTCTGAATGGCCGAGCCAGAGCCCAGACCTGAATCCAACTAAACATCTGTAGGGTGACCTGAAACGAGCTGTGCACAGGAGATGCCTTTACAATCTGATGGATCTAGAATGTTTTTGCAAGAAAGAGTAAGAAAATATTGCCAAGTCAAGATGAGCCAAAAAGACTGAGTGGTGTAATAACATCAAAAACTGCTTCAACAGTGTATTAGTTTAGGGGTGTGTATACTTACACAACCAGGTTACTGTAGGTTTTTTATTTTCCTTTTTTCCCCTAAAAAGTTTCTGATTGTTTTTCACTTTATTTGTATACTTTGCAACTTCCCATTAAAAGTAGGAAAAGTTCTGACATCATTTATCTTAGTGTCATTTTTTTTTACTTCACAAAAACCTGCCATTTTAACAGGGGTGTGTAAACTTTTATATCAACTGTACATACTCTGTAAAGCTGCTTTGTGACAATGTCCGTTGTTAAAACGCTATATATTGAATTGAATTGGATTTTTATTTTGTATTTGCTTTGATGTGAACGTTAACTGAAGCTCTTCACCTGTATCTGCAAGACTTTATGTAGGCTTGGAAAAAGTGCTATGAAATTATACTTAAGTGAAAGTATCAAAAATGTGTCAAAATCTTACTAAATTAAACGTGGAAGTCTCCTGCCAAATGAAACGCACTCAAACAGAAGTAAAATGTTGCTACTTTAAAATGTACTTAAGCATTGAACAGTAAAAAGTGTGAAATTGTGTAATGCCATGTTTCCATGTGAAACTCTTATGCTGAGCTTGTATAATGCATGACTAAAGCAACATAGCTGACTAATTGTTTCATTGTTTTTGTTTTTTTGTAAATATGATCATCACATGTTCCAAAAGAGTTTGGGGCAATTTAAGACTAGGAAATGTTGTGAAATGTTCAAAAACGTCTTAAAAACGTGACACAATCATGATTGTGTATCCAGGATGAGCATCCAGGAAAGGCCTTTAGGAGCAAGGAAGGGTATGGGGTTTAATCCAACAAATGCATCAGTAAATAATCTAACAGTTAAAGAACAACACTGAGCAGTTGCATGGATTTTAGATATTCCACCCACTTCCACAGATAACATCATCAACAGAATGAGGAAATGCACAGACCGCTGTCAGTAAACGCCATTTGTCACTGCATGATTGGCTGATTGGATAACTGCATGAATGAGCAGGTGTTCCTAATAAAGGGCTCCATAAGTGTATGTAAACAAAGTATATGGTACATGACAATGTTTCAGTCGTGGAGAAGAACCTGACCTTGCCTGACCCAAACTTATTACCTGTAAGCAATTTCCTGACTCACAACCCTGCTGCCCTCTGAGGTCTAAAAAATCAGCTTAGTAAACACACACATTTATAACCGTCTGTGCATGAGAAAGTTGTTGCCAGTGTTGTAGACATTTTACAGAGGTACCTGTAAAGTGAAGTTCCCATGGCCATGTTTTTTTTTTCCATCAGATCGTGTATATATATCATGATATACCTGATCACCTGTATTTCTCTGTCACTAATAAAACCCAATGCTTAGTAACCTCTATTAATGATTATCTAAGAAGAGGTCGAAGCTCTTCTTATCCAGTGATTGTGTGTGAGCACTCTAGACCTGTTGCTTTTATTGTTTCTTTGTGCTATAAAGTGAGATAGGCTTGGCCCTGGCCTACTGAAAAGGGGACTATGGACCAGGCTCGCCCGCTTGCCTGCAGTCATGTTGATGGTATAAGTTTAATTAATGAACTCATGGTTTTCTGTCATGACCTGGTTCTTACGATGGAGACGTTTCGGTTCGATTCTATACGTGTGAGGAATGTGAGGAACAGGACGCTTTAGGGTAAACAGACGCAGAGCTTATTTGGAGCTTTTTTGGATATAAGCTTTCACAGTTACTCTGCTGGAAATTAAAAGCTAATCTTATTTAAACAAAAATGTTTTACCTAATAAACTTTTTTTCAGTGTTAGATTCACAGTACTTATGACCTCAGTACTAAATGACTTATGACCATGTAATATAACGTTTTTCAATAAACGTTTTGTTCCATTAAAATGTAAAATCAAATACTTTTTAAATATAAGAATCGTTTTATTTACTTCAGAGGCTCGGTTAAAGCCAACATTGTTTCAATCGTTAAAAAATGATTATAGTACCACTGAAGATCCCTATGAAATGGATCTAAATTGCAATTTATTCAAATAGTTAAATGCTACAAAAAGTCTAATTTTGACACACATTGCATATCAGATTGCAAAATGACCGTCAGTTTTATCTCTACATAACAACCTGTAAACATTACACCTGATGACAGGCAGTAAAGAGGGCAGGAGTGACGAAGTGAAATGTTTTCACAACAGTTGTGTTTCTACACAAGTTGGCAGTCAAACAGTTACATGGTTAAGGTTTTTGAAGCTGGCGCCACTTAAATAAATATTAAACCTGACACACAGAACGTGGTTTTGTGTACACTAAACCTATTTCAGCAGCCTCACAAACATAAACAGGATCGTAAAGTTGTAAAGTTTATACTAATCTGATATTTCCTTAATCACAGTGAGAAAGCTCCAGGCTCCAGTCAAAGTCTCGGCCTGTGTGAAAGAATGGATGGATGAATGGATGGATGAATGGATGGATGGATGGATGGATGAATGAAAGAATGAATGGATGGATGGATGAATGAATGAATGAATGAATGAATGAATGGATGGATGGATGGGTGGATGGATGGATGAATGAATGGATGGATGGATGAATGGATGGATGGATGAATGAAAGAATGGATGGATGGATGGATGGATGGATGAATGGATGGATGGATGAATGAAAGAATGGATGGATGGATGGATGAATGAATGGATGGATGAATGACGGATGGATGGATGAATGAATGGATGGATGGATGGATGGATGGATGAATGACAGATGGATGGATGGATGGATGGATGAAGGAGTCGTGGGCAGACAGCAGTTTTCATTGAGTTCTCTGGAGTTGCTCATTATCAGTACAGAAGCAATGTGGTGATCTCATCTGGTTTGAAATAAGCTGAAATAAAATGGCTTTATATAACAGACCCCACAGAAGCTAATTTAATCTAACAGATTATTGAACTAGAGGCCTACGTTTCACACCTCTAGTCACAGTTTTTATCACAGAGGAGAAAGCCGGGACAAGTGGCTGAATCGAGCGTATTCCTCATTTACAGTTGACTCATTTGGCTGACATGCAGCTTCGCACTGAGACTAGCTGTGTGTTGTGCTGAGCAGTTGAAGGGTTGCGGGCCGTGCTCAGGAACACAACAGTGGCAGCTTGGCAATGCGGGGATTTGGATTTCTACAGTGAATTACGTCACCCTCTTCCAGTGCAGTCCCAGCCGATTCAGACCAGACCAACAGACCTGCTGGTGACTGAGCAGGAAGAAGGTATTGAAATTCTGGAAGCTTTCTTCCAGGTCTTGTTGAAAGCGTATCCGATCTTCAGCACTGTTCCCTATCGACTTGCCTTTACGGCTCAGAAGTTGCTGTCACCTTCATTACTGATGCAGCACGTGGGATAAAAAGGGGGAAAAAAAGATGAAGGGATGCACTTGTCCTTGGCAGCAAGAACAAACGCAGTTATAGCAATCTGCACATTCAGTTTCCTTTTTATTCGTTTGCTGATTATGACTGTGTTTAGCACTGTGTTTAGCAGAGTCAGGTTACAGTGGAGCAGGGTTCCAGCCCCTGTGAAATAACAGCTAACAGCATGGAGAAGGTCCTACAGAGGTGAAGTCAGACACTGCTGGAATGCAGGGCGCGTGTTATTCTTCACACAGGCACATGCACAGACTGAAACGTCTTCAGCAACGTCTGCGTTCCAGCTGAAGTGTAAGTGTGTGTGCTGGAGCACAGCCGCGGTGCTTCAGAAACGCCGCCTCGCACGCGCACGCTTACAGGTATACGGGCTGCACGCGCACACGTCACACACGTCACACACGCAGGCTTTAATAACTAACAGGTAGCGATCGGGGCAGCAGCGCGCGCGCTGGACTGAAGGCAAGACGAGACTTCACCGGGTGTTAGCGTCTTTTCCTCACGGGACAGAGAGACACAGATCCAGTCCGGGAAGATCCAGTCCGGGAAGATCCAGTCCGGGACGGCGGCATGTAGACCTGGAGAGAAGGAAAACGGTGAGTAAACTAACTCCATCTCAGCTCTCAGTGTGAACACAGTGTAGTTTCTACTGCTGTACTGCTCTCAGGACGCTGTGTATACATGGTGAGTAGGCAGCTTACTTCCTGAAAGAATCCACGATGACCACTGAAGTGTTGAGGACACAGGTGTTGAAGACACAGGTATTAAGGACACAGGTATTGAAGACACAGGTGATGAGGACACAGGTATTGAAGACACAGGTATTAAGGACACAGGTGTTGTGTACACAGGTATTGAAGACACAGGTATTGAGGACACAGGTGTTGAGGACACAGGTGTTGTGTACACAGGTGTTGAAGACACAGATATTGAAGACACAGGTGTTGAAGACACAGATATTGAAGACACAGGTGTTGAAGACAGGTATTGAGGACACAGATATTGAAGACACAGGTATTAAGGACACAGGTATTGAGGACAAAGATATTGAGGACACAGGTCTGTGTACACAGGTGTTGAGGACACAGGTGTTGAGGACACAGGTATTGTGCACACAGGTATTGAAGACACAGGTGTTGAAGACACAGGTAATGAGGACACAGGTATTAAGGTCAAGTGTTGAGGACACAGGTATTGAGGACACAGGTGTTGAAGACACAGATATTGAAGACACAGGTGTTGAAGACAGATATTGAAGACACAGGTGTTGAAGACACAGATATGGAAGACACAGGTATTAAGGACACAGGTATTGAGGACAAAGATATTGAAGACACAGGTCTGTGTACACAGGTATTGAAGACACAGGTGTTGAAGACACAGGTATTGAGGACACAGGTACTAAGGTCAAGTGTTGAGGACACAGGTATTGAGGACACAGATATCGAAGACACAGGTATTGAGGACACAGGTGTTGAGGACACAGGTATTGAGGACACAGGTGTTGAGGACACAGGTATTGAGGACACAGGTGTTGAGGACACAGATATCGAAGACACAGGTATTGAGGACACAGGTGTTGAAGACACAGGTATTGAGGACACAGGTGTTGAGGACACAGGTATTGAGGACACAGGTGTTGAGGACACAGATATCGAAGACACAGGTATTGAGGACACAGGTATTGAGGACACAGGTGTTGAGGACACAGGTGTTGAGGACACAGGTGTTGAGGACAGACTGCGGTCAGTATCGGGTAGCTTTCACACCTACTAGTCTGAATCCCAGCCTGTTACTTCTGGTTGTGTTGGTTATGTTAAACACAGCACATAACTGAATAAGCCCATAAAAGCAAGAACACCAGCTGGGACTTCACTTCACTGGTCAGAGATACGGCGATGCGATGCGATGCGATGCGATGCGATGTGCTGATGTCCAGTCCAGGGTGTATTCCTGCCAGCGTTCCCGCCGGTCCTGACCGGGATGGAGCGGATACTGAAGATGAATGAATGAGGAATACGGAGACTGGAAAACCAGGCTGGATTGGAGCCTCATTCTCAGCTTCTTATTCAGATTGTCCGTAAATGATTGCAGATACAGCAGATACAGTGTAGAGGGCTCTCACAGTGTTTTGGAAAACCATGTGGTCTTTTGTAAAACAGCGTTCAATTGGTCGATTATCGCACTACTTTTATGCTTTTCACACCAGGTGGCGGCGGCGTTACGTTTCTGTGCTTCTGTTCGTCCGAGATTCTCATTATCTCAAGAACATTGGTTGAATGTAGTATTTATACTTAAATTTATATTGATTAGACTTTGGAATGATCCAAACAGAATCAAGGTCACAGCAAGGTCAAGTGTCTGAAAGGACTAGACTTGGCGGTGGAGGAATTCCTGTCTACTCCACTGGCATGGAATTCCACTTGTACTATTATATGAGTCAATATTCAGAGCACTGCTCAAGGTGTGTGAAACTCAAGGCCCACAGGTTAAATACTCCATGCTGCCACGTTTCATTCACAACAATAATATTGAATTGCCCGTTGGACTTTACTCAACACTGTCACGCTATCTACACGTTACAGCAGACACGTGAACCCTTTGAACAGTGCTCTGAACATTGGCTAATATCGAGAATGTAGGAATTTTATGCAACATACAATGATACTTTTAAACATGAAGAAGGCTTTGATTCAAATTCTCTTATTTTAGGATGTTTGGTGGCCCAAGATCTCTTAAACCCTTAAACAGTGCATGGAACATTGGTTCATATAAGGAAAGAAGGCAACATATGATCATTTTAAGCACAAAGAAGACTTTGGGCCAGGCTGGATCCAAATTCTTCTATTTTAAGAAGTCCCTTTTTTCAGAATGTGGTGAGTTTTTTGCCTTTAAAGGGTAACAAATGCTAATAAAAACAATCCCAATTCGTACCACCAGCAAAAGTGAATCCAGTAAAAATAAGTGGCAGGCTGTCCACAAGGGCAGAGCCTAAACACTTATATCAGTCATTCAACAAATATTAATCATTATAAAGTCCTGATTGACAACTTCATACATTTTAAATTCAGTTAAAAATACTAATTACCTGTTTTGAGCGACCTACAATTTATCTGACACTGCCCCACTTAGCTTCCATAGAGTTATTACTGCACCGAGTGGACAGAAATGGGAACTGCAACAAGCTCTAATATCCACAAGGGCAGGATTTTTCCTATATTGCAAAGACTGGGAGAAGGAAAGGGGGATTATGGAGTGGTTTATATCTGTACATCAGAAATACATGTGAAATACTGGTTTCCCCATGAAAAGACTGAGGACTAGAAGAATAATGTGTCTCCCTTTTCCAATGCCCAAATTTTCCGGCTAGTTTCAGGACTTTTGTGTGGTGAGGTGTAGTTGGGCTAAAATTTTACTGAAACCTGTCAACCCTGTTTAATGATATTACCTCAAACACAGATGAAAGTAAGTCTAAAATCGCTCAAAATGATCTGCTAGACTGTAAGCTGCTGGATGACTGTATGTTGTCTGCATTCTCAACTGCCTATTATGAGTTACTTCAGTCACTAGATAGTAGCCTATAGCATAACTCAAGTGTGGTAGACTCTTGACTTAATTTTGTATGAGGTTATGTTGCTATTATCAGCCTGCCCCACCAAACTCTATGGTCACAAGCTGCTTTTGGTAAAAATACATTTGTCCAAATGCTATAATTGGCCAGTTGGTCATTTTACAATACATCAAACGGTTTTAAAACGACTGCATCCATTTAAGGTGGAACGGCAAATTTGAATAAGAAGATGCAAATGAGAAACCAACGTCAGGCTCGTGACAGGATACAGTAAAGAAACAACAAGTCGAGAGGTCGCGAGTGCAAATCCTGATGATACCATGGAGTCTGGGCTGAGAGTCTTTGGCTGGGAGTCATAGAGAGAGATATTGGCCATGCTGACTGGTGGGTAGGGAATTGGCTAAGACTAAATCAGGGAGACAATCAGGGGGAAAACCATTGGCCATGTGTATGTAGTTCTAGATCCCACAAAAAAGCTGTAGGTCCAAATATCCAAAACTGTCCAACTATTCCTACTACTTTGCCCAGTATGCTGTGTTATATTCTTCTTTGTACTTTATATAGAAATTCATCCATGTCATTAGGTTGTTCTGTTGTATCTTCTGTTGTTTTGAGAAGTGTTATGCAGTTCAGATTAAGTAACTGTAACAGCTTGGGGGAAATATTTGTTCCGAGGAAGCTTACATTGCTAGTAGTAAGAGAAAGTCTGGTGTTTAATTTGTGAATTGCAGCATTCTATTAAATTCCCTATAATAGCAATGACATTCCCCTATAATGGTAGATTGGTTCCTGTTTATGGAGTAACCTGATGTTGTTGCAAAAGAGTCTAAGCTAAGCTTAGTGACCTCTTTGAGCAAGCTAGTTTTACAAGAACAGTATCACATCATCTGCATACAGATTTATTTTCTGAGTGAGATTATTTGATTTGTTGATGGTTCTATGTATAAAGCAAGAAGGAGAGAGTGGACATCCTTGCCTGGTGAAATCTTGTGTTCTTCCATTTGTAATTACCATGGCTAGGTGAGTGATGTAGTACTCTGATCCAACTTAGAAATGATTCCCCAAAGCCAAATTTTCAGAGTGCAAGAAAAAACTCCCTGAGACGACATGAGGAAGAAACCTTGAGAGGAACCAGACTCAAAAGGGAACCCATCCTCATCTGAGTGACACCGGATAGTGCGATTATAAATCATTCCCTTCTATAACTGTGTACTACATGGTCAGAAAGTGCAATTGTGTAACCAGGAACTTATGAGCAACTTATGAATATGAGCATCATAGTCATTTCTGAATTATTATAGTTTTAACATGAAGTCTATTTTTTTTTTTAAGTTTTTAACTGTTCAGTGATGGAGACTTGAGTGCAAAACTGTTCGTAGAGATTGCAGTCCTAAGGCTATCCAAGGAAGAGCATCCACAGCCATCTTCATGGTTTCTAAGTGGTACCAGCCACAGTAATCTCATGTACCTTTAGGCTGTCCATGTGGGCCATCCTCAGCAGCAGGGAGTGATTTTCAGGTGATGAGAACTCCAACCAGAAGTAGGGCATCAGGATGGATTAGGCAGGTTCAACAGGAAATCCTTCTGCCCATGGTAATTTCTTGTATGACAGTCGCTTTAGTGCATTCATCTAAAGAGACCGAGGATGCTATATCTCTGGCTGTGTCTAGAAGGCTCTTTTTGTCACATTTGTTGACACTTCCATTGCCTCCTTGGTCGTTTCACCAAACGAGATGATGGACGAACAGATGGACGCTGTTCATGCACCAAGTGCAGGAGCTAAGATTACATTTTAATTAAGACTTTTGAGTGGGGCTGCACAGGCAACATGGTCAATGCCGCTATGGGTGGGAGCTACTGAGTGCATGCAAGATGGCTGAAGAAGCCCAGTTCTGCTGTAGTTCCTGTTTTAGAATCTGTTTGCCAGGAGATTCTCACCTGCTTCAGTGTTTAAACTAAAATTTCCCACATTATTCACTACCAAGAACTTCATCACTATTCATTATCTGTATCTGTTGCTGTATATTTTCTCTCCTCTTTTGCTGCCGCTACATAAATTTTCATTTTTTACTTTTGTTTAAAGGCAGCAAACAGAGGCGATCCACTTCGAATCTGCCTGAAATCTTCACCAGGAAGAACAACAAACGTAAGTAACATATGTAATATGTTCAGCATGGCCAACCTTGAGTTAGTTCAGTGGGTTGAGTGCAATATGTTTAGTTATTCTTATTAGTGTTTAATTTTACTTGTGAGAAGTGTAGACTAATAGCACTCTGATGACGATTTTAACATTAGAGGTGCGCATCCAGTTTGTCACCAAACTGCTGGATGTCTAGATGGTGCGCTGAAAATAATATGGGCTTTATAGGTAGTTTTGAGAGCAAGTCTGGCCTCTTCATAGTCTCAGAACAGGCCTAGTTAATTTGTGAGAATCCAGACACAATTCCAGGGAGGAGACCAACAGGCTAAACCAACCGTCTGCTAGCTGCCTTTCATTAGTCACTCAAAATGTAAACAAAAATGTAGAAATACTCAAAAAGTTTTTTTTAGTAACCTAATTAACATGAAATTAGATAATTACAAGCATATACCTTTGATCTGGAGCTAGTACAGCTGAATATTAGATCTCTAACATCTAAAACACTTACTGTCAATTATATCTGATCGGGAAATTAATGCACTTTGTTTAACAGAATCTTGTATTAGAACAAAAAGGGATGTGGCATTAAATGAAGCTAGGATCCCAGATACAGCTAAATACACAGCCCTTGTCTAACTGGCAGAGGAGGAGGTGTCGTACCTATTCATAACAACACTCTAGGCATTTCACAGAAATCTGATATAAATTTAACTCATTTGAAGTTCTTTACACTAACATAATGAATGTAGAAACAAAAAAATAAGTCTACTCAGTCATTTCCACTAATTAGTATTTACATGCCATTAGGGCCACCTATACTGAATATCTATATGGATGTGTTGACTTTCTCTCAAACCTGGCTATTTAGGTGGAAAAAGCAATAATTACTGGTGACTTCAATATTCATTTTGATAATCCATAGGACCCTCTGAGAGCAGCATTTGTGTCCATTTTAGACTCACTAGGGGTCAACCAGAATATAACAGGTCCCAATCACACATTTGATTTAATACTGACTGATTTATAGAATATAGACTCTGACATCTGAATCATAGACAATAATTAGGGAAAAAAATATACCCTGGTATAATGATCACATGCACACCTTAAACTCGAAAGTTGGTAGTATTCCAGATTGCATGGAAGGAGAGCCTTCTTAGCTATAGAAAAGATCCTACTTCTGCTAGATCAGCATATCTCTTCACCCTACTAGAAGATAAACAAAATACAAAAAACTAATCACAGTAGCAGAGTTAAACAGGAATAAGCCCACAATCAAAGCACAAATACCAATAGTATGTAGTAGTGATTAGTTTTAGTTTTTTCATGACAAATTTGAAAATATCCAAATAGACATAAAAGCCAGAAAGTTCACAGTATTAACTTAGTCAGACAATTTGCTAACTATGTAGAGAGCAATATAATCTCATCAGTACAGTGATTACAATCTTTTACTCCAATCCAACAGACTGACGTAATTTTACTAATTTCCTCTTCATGATCATCAGTTTGTATATTTGATTCCTTACCTATGCATTTACTACCAGAAACAATCAAACCTCTATTTAAAAAATCAACTCCTCCCTTAGCACAGACTATGTACATAAATCCTTTAAACTAGCATCAAACTATGGATTAAAAAAACCAATCTTGACCTGTGTCAGCTGTTAAACTATACAGATGTGGCCTTTAAGAATGCACATTTTTTCACTTGGTTTCACACGATTTGTCACGTGTGATCACGCAGCACCCTGCAGGTACGCTTCTTAGAATTTAAATTCATTTGTTGTGCTTCACACAATATCCACCAGGTGGCGCATGGAGCGCACACTGCAGCTCAACACACAGTACACTGAAAAAAATGGAATGTGTGGAGGATTAGATTTTTTTTTTAAGTATTACATATGGTTTACATAAAAATATTACATTTCTCATCAAAATGTGATTTCATTGCTTATGCTAAACTTAATTTAAACAAGTTTCTAATTACTGAATTATGTAAATTATACTGTAGGCCAATATCAAACCTCCCCCTTATCTCGAAGATCCTAGAAAAGGTTGTAGCACAGCAGCTAAGATCATACTTGCATCATACTAGCACAATACTGAGACAGCGCTGGTTAAAGTGGTAAATGACCTACTACCAGCCTCCAATCAGGGTTGTCACTCCTTGCTTGTGTTACTTGATCTTGTGCTGTGTTTAATACCACTGATCACAATATTCTTCTAGATAGACTAGAAAATGTTGGAATTTCCTGTCTCATGTCTTTCCTCTCTCAGGTCATATTTGACTGATCGTATCAGTTTTTTTTTTTTTTCATTATATTTATGGTGACTTTTCTAAGCAGACAAAAGTAAAGTTTCTCTAAAGGCTCTGTTCTAGGCCCACTGCCCTTTTCCCTACATATGCTACCTCTGGGTACAATAATTCATGAACATGGTGTTTGCTACCACTGCTATGCTGTACTCCGCTAAACCAGATGATAGATATCAGCTTAATAAATGTGTCTAAACAAAGGAATGTGAGTAACATCATCTTACTTAATTCAGACAGGACAGGTTAGGGTCACAGGCAGCTAGAAATAAGCATTCTGATTATGTACCAACTCTAGATGGCCTTTCAGTTACATCATGTACAGCAGTGAAGGACCTTGGTGTGACTACTGACCCCAGGTTCTCATTTGAAGCTCATGTAGATAATAATACTAGGATAGCCTTTTTCCCTTCTCAGGAATATCGCTAAAATAAGAAATGTAATGTCACTACATGATGCAGAAAAACACAAGTTCGTGCTTTTGTTGCTTCTAGACTGCAATGCCTTGCTGTCTGGATGTTCTAGTAGCTACATAAATAATCTCCAGTTAAATTAAATGTTGTATTTAATTGAATTGAATTGAAGCACTAGATAGGATAATTCAGAATCTAATGTTCAGAATCCAAATTTGCCAAAGTGATGTGTTCCCTCCTGGACAAAGATAAAGAGGGTAGACTCTGCTGTCATACTTTCATGGTACCATTACTTCAGAAACACAGGTGTTTTTCTGAGGTTTGCCTTCCAAGGGTAGGCTTTTCAGTTCAAAGTTCTACTTGATGCATGCTTATAACCCACATAAAAGACCTAAAACTAGCTCAAAACAATTAAAGCATTTGAAAAGGAAGAGTCTTTCTCTTTTTTTTTCTTAGCCTTTGCATATGAAACAAGGTCTCCATCATGAACTTGCATTTTGGATGTGCATAATCACCCTTTCCCTCTCTCAATCCTTCAATATATCTTACAATAGAAATGGTTTGCACTTACACTTTGCCTTTGTTTTTAAAGAAGAATTCAATTAAAATCCAATTATTTTTAATAAACCAGTGCCTGTTAATGCTTGTTGCAGTTCTCATTTCTTATCACTATGTGCAATAAGAACTTGATGGAGCTAAATGGGGTCGTGAGCACGCTGCACCATGACTGCACAACATCTTATACCTGTCAAATAGCAACACTTTTTAAAAATCATTAATTAGATATAATTAGTATTTCAATAGAATTTAATATGCATGGAGTTGTGAATGAAGACTTTATGAAGATTAACATTTGCTGAACAGCTGATACGTACTTACCCCTATTGAAAAGCTGCCTGGGGGTACTGGCTTCTCCTAAGCATGCTTGGGTTGCTGCAGGTGCAGCTAAACCCCAAACACCACAAACAGAATCACATCGACATCTCAGTGAGAGGAGCACAGGCCCTAATATTCTGGAGAATCAAGGCTTATGTCCTTGAAGGGTGGTTCTCAGCTGTAACCGAGAGCAGTTATTCTGGCCTTCGGCTCTTTCCTACCAGTGCTGAGACACCACTACTCCAAGTCTGCTCAGACAATACTGTGACGGTCGTGTATATTTCAACCACCATGTCAGATGGTGCCCTCAACCTGGCATGAAAACTGCTGAAATGGGCTTACACACAATTCGCCGCATTAAGAGCAACTCATTTGCCAAGAAGGCAGAATGTTGCAGCACATACAATATCAAGACAGTACATATACCCAGAGGAGTGGCCTCTGTGCCATATTTGGGAGTTGACTATAGTTTTCCCAATGGAGAAGTACATCCCATTAGTTCAGGATGCATTGGCCAATGACTGGCATCAATGTCTGCTGTACGTGTTTCCACCTCCTGCCAACATTACACAGAGTTTGGAGATCAAGCCACTGATTTCTGCTTGTGGCTCTGAAATGGTCAGCAAACTCCTGGTTTCCTCTGTTAATCACACTGATGGATGGGACGCCTTGACGAACTACCCTCTCGACAAGATCTGCTTTCTCAGTTGGAAGGAATGATCTGGCAGCTAGACATTGTGTCATGCTCCATGTGGCCCTTAACAAGAAGCACCTCGAACAGGCTACTGTGCTTTTAAAGGTAAGTTGTTTACCATATATGGTGATTTGAGTGTGTTTATGCAAATGAATGTGGCCATGCATCAGCGCATCAATTTTTGAATGTGTGGGATTTATCAATGGCCATTGCGTACAGCTGTGTAATGCACATGTGATAAATACCAATTTTCTTGTGCACATGGGCGGATCTTACGCACAAATTTCCAACTTGTTCTTTGCAAGTTCTGAAACAAGATGTTAGAGATCTTCTACCCATCTGTGGCCAGTGCAGTCTTCTTTGCAGCAGTATGCTGGGGAGGCGACATCAGATCTGCAGAAGCAAAAAACCTCAACAAATTGATCAAGAAGTCTGGCTTGGTCTTGGCCTCCTCATTGGACAGTTTTGAGATGGTGGTGAAAAAGAGGAAACTCAATAAACTCACAGACATTCTGGACAATAAACAGCATCCCCTCCGTGTCCTACACAGTGGAGCTTAAACAGCGGAGCTCCTTTAGTAGGAGACTCATTCAGCTCCGCTGTAGAAAGGAGCCGTACAGGAGGTAATTTGTACCGACAGTAATCACTATGCTGGGACACTATTTTACACTGAGCCAGTCTTAAGATAAGCTCATTGGATGATAGTTGAACTTTACCATTATCCACTATTCATATCTAATATGCACTGCCACTTTACTTCTATTCATTTTTCTTTATTTCTTTTTCTCATATTCACTCTATACAATACTGTACATCCCTATTCATTTTATTGCTGCTTACACTGTTGACAATGTTTGCACTCCACTGCCACTCAAGTCTGCTGCTTGAGTCACTTAATTCCACTCAAGTCTGCTGCTTATATCTACAATGTTTACACACTACTGCATTACCACATTGCACTCTTAGACTGTATTCTTTTTTTATATATTTATTCTTATCTTATATCCTTTATAATGTTAATTTACTCTTAGTATACGTTCTTTCTAACTCTCTGTGCTGCTGTAATATGTGAATTTCCCTTTGGGATCAATAAAGTGATCTATCTATCTATCTATCTATCTATCTTGCACACTTTGATAAATGAAACCCTTGGTCTTTGCCATGGGCAGTACTTAGAGGCACGCTACTCCAGAAGGTCTGTGCCGCTGCTACCTGGGCATCACCATATATGACCAGCCAGTCCTTCTAGTTAATCTTAGAGTGAGCCACTTTCTCATGCCCTACTGATATAGGTTATCCAGGTGTTGAAACAACACCCCTGGAGGAGGGGTGAAGTAGAATGTTAGGTACATAACCCTGTTCTGTGAACTCTGGATAACCACCAGGATTCACCCTCATTTGGAACCAATGCCAAAGAAGAAGGTTCGAGGGAATGATAGCCATTAATGATGGCATTTTATAATGTCATATGGTTAGCATGTGGTAAAGGTTTTGACGTATGTGTACACAATCACAAGGTATCCAAGTGTTGAAACACTGCTAGCAGCCCATTTCCCACTCCTATGCATAAGGTCACAGTATTCTGTACATTTTTACTGGTTCTGCACAATTTTTGCAACTACATGTTGGACCAGTGGACCAATAGTCTTAATCTCTGTGACAGTATCTTGCCTGCATTTTCAAGCCCTAATTCTGAGCAGTCAAATTCTAAATAAAGGATAATGTCCACTGTCCCACCAACTGAAACACTCAGTTTCCTACCAACCAGCGCTCCCCTATTATATGACAAGTACCAACCGGGGAGGGTGAAGGGTATCAAGTGCTTCCTCTGAGAAGAAGTGGAGCGAGCCAACACACATTTTTTGCACTGCTGCTCACTCTACGTCACAGGGAACACTCCGAGGAAAGCGCTAACTGTCCTTTTCCACGTACTTGAGCTCACAGAAGCCTGTGATTGTCAAGTGTCACTGTGATTGATAGGGAGAGAGAGTCTGCCATCCCTCCCATGGCCAATTTTGCTCCCTTGGCTTCTGGCCATGGATGGCATCATCGGGATTCAAACTCGAGATATCCCAGAGAGAAGGCAAATGCTTTTCTGCTGCACCACTCAGAAGCCAGCAAAGTTCATTCTCAGTGTGTGGAAACAATCCTTTTATTTTTCCATTTTTGTAATCAGGGAATTAACTCTTAATTAACCCATTTAAACTACTTACAAGCTAATTGAAGAAATAGCTTCACTACATGTGGCGAAGCTACCGCCAAACACTGCATAATGCAGATACTGGTCCAAATAAATGCATTATTCACTTAGGATCTTAATTATGATTAAATATGCAAAAGTCAGCTAAAACTGTAAATCGTGTAAACAAGATTGGCTTCATGGCACAAGTTGGGTTTTGAAGTGAGAAAACCATGTCCAGCCATTTTTAACCCACTGAGTTTTCATACAAAATACCTAATTTGTTTTTTGCTTAAATAGCACAAGATAATGTTTTCTGACAGGGTTGATAAATATGACCATAAATTTTTGCAATATAATTGGACAACCCAGTAAGGTACGATATCCGAAGGTTAAAAATATGGTTCAATCCAGGACATCATGTTTCCACAGTTTCTCATGTTGGCCACAAATGAGTAATCACAAGTCAAATTATTACACACCTCATAAACAAGTTATGTCATTAGGTTAACACCGGAGTGTAATGTAAAGTGTCCCCATACTTTTGAGGACTTTGGTCATATCGTTTTCTCCAATGTAACATTCTCTGCCAATTTCCATCAAATGTGTTTTTAATCTAAAAGAAGTGACGTGTGTGCCACAGCATGTTTCATAACATAGTCCAACTGTTCAATAAAGAAATTTGTTGTCGACTGTTTTTATTATTGAATTTTGTTGGTTATATATAGTCCTCTCTGAAAGTATAGGAACAGCAAGGCCAATTCTTTTGTTCTTGATGTATACTGAAGACATTTGAGTTTGAGAAAAAAAATTTAGGTGAGCAAACGTAAATCAAACCATTGGCCCACTGACATCACCAAACTCTTATGTTCTTCTGTTGTGATGCTTTTCCAGCGCAGCGTCTTTCAGTTGTTGTTAGTTTTGAGGGGTTTCTCCCTTCAGTCTCCTCTTCCGGAGGTGAAATGCTGCTCAGTTGGGTTAAGGTCTGGTGATTGACTTGGCCAGTCTAAAAACCTTCCACTTTTCCCCTGATGAAGCGCTTTGTTGTGTTGCAGTGTGTTTTGGGTCGTTGTCTTGCTGCATGATGAAGTTCCTCTCAATTAGATTGGATGCATTTCACTGTAAATTGGCAGACAGAATGTTTCTGTAGACTTCTGAATTCATTCTGCTGCTACCATCATGAGTTCCATCATCAGTAAAGATTAGTGAGTCTGTTCCAGAAGCAGCCATGCAAGCCCAAGCCATGACACTACCTCCACCATGCTTCATCCATGAGCTCGTATGTTTTGGATCACGAGCAGATCCTTTGTTTCTCCACACTTTGGCTTTTCCATTACTTTGGTAGGGGTTCATCTTGGTTCCAGAACTTTTGTGGCTCATCTCTGTATTTCTCTGTGAATTCCAGTCTGGCCTTCTGACGCTTACTGCTGATGAGAGGTTTGCATCTTGTGGTATGGCCTCTATATTTCTGCTCTCGAAGTCTTCTTCGAGCGGTGGATTGTGGTACCTTCACCGCTGCCCTGTGGAGGTTGTTGGTAATGTCACTGACTGTTGGTTTTGGGTTTTTCTTCACAGCTTTCATAATGTTTCCATCAACTGTGTTGTTTTCTTTGGCCAACCTGTTCGATGTCTGGTTGTTAGTACACCAGTGGTTTCTTTCTTTTTCAAGACATTCCAAATTGTTGTATTGGCTATGTGCATTGGTTCTGGTTGATTTTCTCTTTTCTCAGCTTCAAAATGGCTTGCTTTTCTCCCATAGACATTATGATTCTGATCTTCATTTTGGTTTATCATTTTTAACAACAAATGCAGTCTTCACAGGTGAAACCCAGGCCTCAAACCAGGAGTAGATATTCACAGCTATTAATTGTTTAAACAATAAATCTAACAGGACACACTTGGGCAACAAGAAACACCTGTCAGTCACATGTTCCAATATTTTTGATCACTTGAAAAATGGGTGGGTTCAAACAAAGCTGTTTAACATGTCTAGATGTAAATATCAGGAAATGAAAGCTGAAATTCTGATCTATCGTCTCATGTTCATCTTTTGATCTCAAACGCACATGTCTTCAGTGTAGAGCACAAACAAAAAAATTGGCCTCGCTGTTCCAACAATTAGGGGACTGTATATACCTCTAAACTTGTGAAATCAATGTTTTGTCCATACATTTTTAAACAGGTATTTTTTATCCCCTTTTTATTACAACACTTGATTTCACTAATTGTGGTCTTTTTTTTCTTAAAGAAAACCCTTCACTTATCACCTTCACTGAGCACCTGAAATGAACACTTAGTTATTGTCTTGACAGTTAGTTGATATAGTCACAAGATGGCAATAAAATTTAGTACATTTCCAAAGGTGGAATATATTTCATATATTTTTTCAGCGATCTTTTAACCTCTGTGCTAATAGTGATTATATAACCATGGTTCTGCTACTGTGCGGAGGATCACCAGGGATGAAAGGGACAGTCCTCTTCGTGCCATTCAGGATATATCGAATGGCATTTAATGAAAGAACGTACACCATACAAGTATGATGTTGCAATCACTTCCTCTATCTGACAGAGGAAGTGCTGGTCAGACAATGGAGGAGAGGTTTGTTTTTTCCCATTTTCTCCACAGTTTGGTCTTGCCAATTCCTAATCACTGGCTAACTCACCCCTATCACACAACATCTACCAACCGGGGAGGTTGGGGCAAACACGTGCTACCTCCAAGACACATGATGCTAACCTCCGCATCTTTTCGAACTGCTTCACAGCGTCAGAGGGCAGCGTAACACACTCAGATGAAAGCTCTATCTGTGATATTTTTCATGCATGGACACCCTAGTCCAATCTTGCTCTGATTGAGATCAGACCCTTAGAGCAGGCCCATTTTTGCTTCCACCCAGGCACACGAAAGAGAACCCTGCTCCCAAGGTCACATCTCGCAAACCCACACTCTCTGAACAGTAAAATTCACAATCTGCTACTCCTCAACAGAACAAATAAGGATGTTCCATGCTCTGCAGCCTTGTGTTTCACTGAAACCTGGCGAACCATCTCTACCCCGAACAGCACGGTTTATCTGCCCAGCTTTCAGCAATACCTAATGGATCACATACCAGAGCTAACTAGAGCTAACAGAGAAGACTCGGAGAGATGGAATTTATTTCTGCATCAACTAAGGTTGGTGTACAGACATAACAATTTAAAAAGAAAATATTTCGGTCTTATTTGGAATTTTTTCATCAACTGCAAACCTATTTATTCTCCACGAGAGTTAAAAGGACCAAAGATCTTATCCTCCCTACCTGCCTGTAAGCACAACCATCTTCTGTTGGCTTGGAAAGGTGTCCAATTCAATAGTATGCGTTTGTGAATGTGAAAATGTGTTTATGAACTTCAATTCAATTCAATTTTATTTGTATAGTGCTTTTAACATTGCCACCAAGCAGCTTTACAGAAATAAATACATTCAAATTAAATTAAACCGAAATAAACTGTAAATATGTGAATTTATCCCTAATGAGCGAGCCAGAGGTGATGGTGGTGAGGAAAAACTCCCCGAGACGATATGAGGAAGAAACCTTGAGAGGAACCAGACTCAAAAGGGAACCCATCCTCATCTGGGTGACATCGGATAGTGTGATTATAAATCATTCCCTTCTATAACTGTGTACTATATGGACAAATAGTGCAGTTGTGTAACCAGGAAATTCATTATAGTTTTCACATGAAGTCTAGTTTGTTGAATCTATCCACTGTCCACTGACGGAGACCTGAGTACATAGCTGCTCACAGCAATCGCAGTCCCAAGCCATCACAACTAACCATATGAGATCCCCAAGCCATCTCCACAGTCCCCAGGTGGCACCATCCCCAGCAATCCCACTGATCCTCAGGCCGTCCATATGGGGCCCCAGCAGCAGCGAGCGATCTCAACTGATGAGAACTCCAACCAGAAGTAGGGCATCAGGATGGATCAGGCAGCGAGGAGGAGCAGAAGGAGTCAGGATCACTGGCATCTCTGGAGTAGCATGTGTAGCTCGACAGAGAGAGAGAGAGAGACAGAGAGAGAGGGAGAGATTATTAGGTATGCTAATTGTCATGTAATGGTTAAGGACAATGTACAGTGTGTGCAGAGAGCAAGCAGGGATTCCGGCAAGACTAGCTGTGACAGCATAACTAAAAGGGAGAGCCAGAAGGAGCAATTTTCCGACTCTGATATACAACAATGCCACGTTTTAGAAAAACGAATTCTGTCTTGCTCTTAAAAAATCAGTGTAGTCTCCCGCTATGTTTTTGCAACCGGGAGAAGTGTCTCTCTCAGGGGGAAACTGTATTTGTACCATCCGATGAGTCTCACTTGCAGTTTCGTCATGCTTTGGGTTGTTCCACTTCCTACCTGTTTGAGCCTTTTTTCTGTTTTATTTAGTTTATGGTTTCATTTTTTATTTACAAAGAAAGAAAAGACACAAGTTTGTTTTTAATTTTGTATCTGTGATTTCTGCTAAAAATCAGAAATCATAATTAAACTAAAATTAAATTTTAAAAAATTAAATTAAATTAAATTAAAAAAGTGTTTTGTTTTTCATTTCTCCTGCCTGGATTTGGAAACTACAATCAAATAACCATTCATGTTTCATTTATTTCTTTTATTTTTCTTACCACTAATAGAATATAGATAACAGAATGACCAACAGGTACGTGGACTGATGAAACATTACACTTCATTATTATTGTATGTCTCAGTGTGGGTCATTGTGAAGCTTGGGACTACACTGCTATAGAGGATAAGTTTGTTAATGCATCTAGCCCACTGTTAGAGAGAGAAGCGAGCACTGAGCCACTGTTCTCATGTTCTCATGAACACACACACACACACACACACACAAGTGTTTCCTGAACGAAAGTCTCCGCAGTAATGGTCTTAGAATTTTATTTAAAAGCCACATTACATCTGTGTGTTGTGGGGGCACTTCCTGTCTGAGCAGCAGAAAGATGGAAGAGATACAAAAAGAGAGAATGAGAGAGAGAGAGGAAGTGAGAGAACAGCCCACACGAAAATGAAGAAGGGGACTGGACCTAATTTTGCTTATTTCAAGCAGTTATTTCTAGAAAGAATCCATTTTTTCTGCCAATAGCAGGAGACATTTTCAGGCTTCAATTAAATAGTAAAAAGAAAAAATCTAAAAATAAACTTAATAAACCTAAATGAGAATTTTACCTTTATTCAAGCTATTTTCAGATGATTTTTTGCAGTGTTTGTGTATATTAGTTCTTGTTATAGCTAACCCAAGTGATGTATACGTCTTAGCTGTTACACCATGCAGCATCACAAACTGCGTACTTGTAGTATGTGACAATTCCTTATCAGACTTTAATGAAAGTTTATTTTTGTATCTTTATAATTTTCCTGAATGTGAATATAACAAACTTTCTGCAACATTTTAGGTAATTAGAACATCATTTTGATTTGGCAGTGAATGTAGGGAATTTGGGAAACCTGTTTGATAGATTTTTTTTTTGATTTTTTTTTTTAATTGTTTTGCTATAGAATTATAGTGATTGGTGTTGATCTGTGTCTGATTTCTCTGACTTCATTTGGTTAAGAAATGGTGAGGCAAGTTTGAAAAACACCCTGTGCACTCACTGACCTCAGATCTGCCTTCAGAATGCCCCTCTTTCTTCAGAGCAGTCCTGGTGCTTACTTAGAGACACATGCTCCCTCTCTCCCTCTTACTTTGTATTCAACCCCATATTCACCTCAAAAAGCACTTCCTGTCTTAGGCAGTGCAAAGCTGAGCTTGTCTTTTGTTGAGAAAGATTTTTAAATTGGCTTACAAGAGAGGCTTGTCACACATGCCGGGAAGGGAGCTGTAGCTCTTCCTCCTTGAACTATCTCACTTCTCTGTCCTTATAAATCATGGCACTGTTTGCTGAAGTGAGTATGCACTGGTCTGGTAGAGGAAGTTGGACTTGTGGAGCACTGCAGTCTGGCTCACAAAAACTCGACAGTCTGTGGGGTTTTCGCTAATTTAAAGAGAGTTTTTTTTTACTGGTTTAAAGCTGCTTTTGGGCGTCATTCACTGTGTCTCCATTTCATCTTTAAAGATCAACCATGGAGTGGAGTTATATTCTTCCCATCCATTTTATGGAGTAAGTAGGAACTTTTTCTTTTCTTTTTTTTTGAAAAGGTGTACCGGCTTGATGCAGCAGGCTGTATGGTGAGTGTGCTCAGATGCTGAACGGAGTGGAAAGTCAAACAGACTGTGGCCATTGTTTCAAACTGTGGTACTTTGTGTACTAGCGTGTTGGTTGAATGGCCTCTGGGTATTTGTGCGTGGGTTATATCAGTCGCCTGTGCCTACTCAGCTTTCTGTTTGATTACTAGAGTGTGAACGCACTGGGTTTCTTTTCCCGGCTCTGGGCTGAGTGTGTGTGTGTGTGTATGTGTGTGTGTGGGGGGGGGGGACATGAGAGAGAAAGAACAGAATGGGTTTGTGTGTAGAGTTTTATATTTTTAGCTTTTACAGTAAGTTTTTGTATTATATCACAGTTCTCCTTCCTCTTTCCTCTAAATAATTTTCCTCTCACTGATGTGACATATCTACTGTGTGTGTGTGTGTGTGTGTGTGATGTGTGTGATGTGGGATCACACTGACAGTTGGATAGGAAAGAGATTATGGGAGAAAGGGAAACAGCAAGAAGCAGAGAGATGTGGTGCGGTTTTGTGAGAGAAAAGAAACTTAGAGATGGAGAGGGGATAGAGTGATAGAAAAAAGGCAGAGAGAAAGAGTGTCAGAAAAAGTAAGGCTGCGAGATAAAGGGACAGACACACAGAGAAAACCAGAGGAAGGAAAGAGGAGGGGGTGGAGAAAACCCGTACCTTGCAACAGCACTGCCTTTCTCTCACTTCTCTCTCTCTCTCTCTCTCTCTCTCTCTCTCTCCGCTGTATTGTATCCACACATCTGCGTCTGTACCTGTGTGTTGTTCTTCGTCTGGCCGTAGCTTTGTATCCGGTCTCACCATGCGCACTCTCCACAGGTTGAAGTTGATGAGTTCGCCAAGCCTCAGCGAACTGGGCAAGAGTGACAAGGCAGCCTTGGAGGAGCGAGGCGCTCAGCAGTGCAGGGCAGGGGCCAACGCCATCTGGAATAGGTACTAAACACACTCACACACACTCACACACACTCACACACACAGTTTTCTCGACTGGAATATGCCTAACTAGTGCTGATCTCTGTAGAGCGTTACAGTCACTTTGCACCAGGTTAGAGTTGATTCTGTTGGTTAAGGTCCCTTCTGTGTCCGTTTAACTTTCCCTAAAAGGAGGAGAGCTAACGTGTGCATAACCATTTACTGGCGTGAGGAAGAACTTTCAGCTGTCTCCTCGCTTTACCATGTTGGACTGGTTCTCCACACTAATCCAGCTGTGTACAGCTGTTTGGTTCACTCTGTTCATTTATTCTGTGTGTGTTCGTGTGTTACTTCTGCCACCTCCTTTTCTTCTTCTTGTCCGCGCACAGAGATGTTAGCGTAGACACATCTGCAGATGACAGGTTGGCGTTTAAAGGAAAAGCCTGTAAACTGTGTCCTGGAGCACAGACGCACTAGCATGCGTGTTTGAGCTTCGTCTGCGTAGTGTGACAGGATTTTCTGTAATATCGAGCTGAGCATGCGGTCTGGCTCTGTGGTCTCTGCATGGTCAGGGTGTATGGTGCCACTCTGTTACAGCCTCTTTTCTTCATTAGCTGATTGAGATGCAGAGGTGAACACACACACACACACACACACACAAAGAATGCACTCAGAGACCACATTCCATTGTTTTCTCTGGTTCAGACACCCACACACACCCACACACCCACACACACACACACACACACTTTGTATGCGTAGTATCTGTGGTGCGAGCACAATGGGCTGATTAATTTTCTGTGTCTGTATGTGTTTATTATCTGTTTTTTTTTTTGTTTTTGTGTGTGTGTAGTATCCATAATGCAGTAATCGCCACGTTCCAGAAGAAAGATCTGGGAGACAATGAGCTGTACTCGTTAAATGAAGGAGTCAGGTATGCACCGTGAACTTTGAGCTCCAGCCCTTCAGCATGTTTCACACACTTGCCATCCACGTGCTGTCCAGCTCCACTCAATGCTTTTTTGCTTGTGCAATTGAACAGATTTTCCTATAAAGTGTGACGAAAAAGCATGTTTTAAGTAAATACCTAAAAGCCTCATGGCCTGAGGACATTTCAGGTTGGAATTTAAAATCATGCTTGCTTTGGATTTCTGGAATTATAATGGAAATTCAGGATATTAATCCAAATAGAACAAAAAGGGATTATTTTAGGGTTAGTTTAGCGTTTAATGGATTATTTGCCTAATAAACATACGGTGGTTGAATCTAGAAAAAGATGCTCAGGGTGTATAAAGGATATCCATTAATAGTGATTGAAACAATGAAACCTGAACTTGAAATTGGTTGGAACTCAAACAGATAAGTTCTAAAGTTATATTATTAATAGACAAGAGCATATACAGATTATACAGATTATACAGATTATACAGTGGAAGCAAATTATTAAATTATTAAATGATTTGAATTCCAGAGAACAGTTCTTCTGGCATTAGAACTCATGTATTGCTCAAAAGAAAATCTCACAAAGGTGAAAAGTACCAGTGTGACTCAACTTAATCTGACTCTTTAACAGTTTATCGTTATTGATTATAGCGGTTTAATCCGTAATACCAGTTCATTTTTCCCGATTCCGACCAGACTGTAACCATACGCTCCTCAGGTACCAAGAAGTAGCCTTCTGAAACTTTTGCTAGAAATATTAACCAAAACAAAATTTTAATAAATGATGCTAAATCTATCAAAAAAGTTTTTTTATTATTATTTGTTTTACTCTTATTAGAATTTCAGTGGATCCAGAAACACTGGAAACAGGACAGGAATAAAGATCACACATACTCTTACCCCTAAATTATACGAGTTATAGTTTGTACAGGTGATGGCTCCAGCCCACACGCTCATTATGAACACCAGATTATAATATTAGATAACTGAATGATCTGACTAAAATAGATTAATGTCACCTAATAATTCCTGTCTGGAAGGAGCTTTGCACCATAACAGCCTAGAAAAGTGACCTGAGACTGAAACAGCTAAGCCTTCTTAGGACTTCATAAAACTCCTGCACCATGCAAGGCCTTCAGAAGCCACAGATTAGGGAACAAAATATCGAACCGTATGAAGGATGAAATATTAGAACACTGAGAGTTTGATTTCCAGTGAGTTAGTATGGGATTTGTAAAAGTATTACAAGCAATATAGGTTTGTGACAAAAGTACATCAGCTTCCACTGTATTTAAAATATCCTTAGAAAATTACTAAAACACATAAAGGTACAGGAGCCAGACAGACCTGGCTTAACTTCTACAACTCTACCAGACAGTAACTCACAGAATATCTCCTTTTTAGTTCAGAAATTAAATTAGAATTCAAAACGACAAATTTTCAAATTGAGTCAAAATGATTAAAATCTCAATTTTACCTGAGAGCAGTAATAAGAAACGACTTGGTTTCTGGAGGTTTAGTTTTGAACAGTGTGTCTTCTTCAAAATCCAAATAATAACCACAACACTACAATAAAATGTGCAGTAAAATGAGATTTATTGCATTTCAGGCAGAAACGCTAGTTTAACTACTTAACTAACAAAACCTTTAAATAGGGGCAGGTCAAAGGAAAGTGCACATGTGAGAGAGAGACAGGAGGAGTGTGTGGGTGTGTGGGTGTGTGTGTGTGTGTGTGTGTGTGTGGATGCACGCTCTGTTCGGGAGCTCGCATGTCCGTGTGCACGTTCACACTGAGCTTATGAAAATGAATAACCATGCGAGATACGCGGCCGCGCCTCCTGGTATGTGGAACTGAAGAACAATAGAGGAGAGTTTGACTCCACGCGTGGTGGATGGCCAGCAATAGGAGCTAAAAAAAAAAGTTCCAAATCGCATTAATGTTAATGGAAATAAGTGCTCTTGTATGCACAGGTAAGAGAGAGAGAGGGATAAAAGAGAGAAAGGAGAGATATGTTATATGTCGTATGTGATCCTGGGCCTTGACTCCCCTCTCTGGCCCACTGCAGCTCTACTTCCTTATCCACACCCAGCTCTCTGAGACTCTTTATATAAATATCACCCACAATCCTGAAAAGATTACAGCACAGGGAGAGCGAAGTCCTCCTCCTTTTCATGGTCATTTGTTAATTATTCTCCCCATGGTCACAGCGTGCATTCTGGTGTGAAAACCTTCACATCTTCAATGAGATCTGCTGTCAGACACGTCAGCCCTCTCTCGAGCCTCACTCTCATTCAGTTCCTCTCTAAGAGTTTCACACGTTCCCTCTTTCCCTCACTCACACTCCCTCGCTGCTTTTGTGCTGCAGGCAGCTGCTGAAGACAGAGCTGGGCTCCTTCTTCACAGAGTACCTGCAGGTAAGGAACCACTGTATATCCACCTGCAGTGCATTCTCCGCACAGCAGGGACACACACACACAGCCGGGACACTCACACAGCCGGGACAC
>CM040471.1:22634473-22661973 GCA_022758105.1 Pangasianodon gigas | reverse complement strand
TAAAGTTTAGAGTTTTTCCACAATTGCTTTGTGACAGATCAAACACGTTTACCTCATATAATGGCACCCATGTGTACGAGCTGTGTGTGTGTGTGTGTGTGTGTGTGTGTGTGTGTTTGATGTCTGTTGTGGTTTCTAACAGTTTCCTTTAACCTTTAAAGGTTTATAACACAGACACAAACAGGCTGTATGTCCTCTGCTATTGTGTACAGAGGATATTACTATCACTTTCTAATCTTCGCTAGATTTCGCACAATTTTTGCACAAATGATAAAGTTCTTTCTTTCGTTCTTTCTTTCGTTATTTATTTATTTGTAATTGACATTAATGTTTTGATGCCTGTGCAGGTCAAAAGTTACTAGATGCTCTGGCTGAAACCTGGGACTTTTTCTTTTGTAATGTCCTCTCCATGCTGCAAGCCATTTTCTACCCAGTCCAGGTACTGAAATATTGTCTACTGAATGCATAGCAAAGATATTACTCGGATAAATAAGTCACACATGTGTGTGTGTGTGTGTGTGTGTGTGTGTGTGTGTGTGTGTAGGGGAAGGAGCCCTCGGTGAGGCAGCTGGCTCTCCTGCACTTTCGGAACATTATAACTCTCAGCATAAAGCTGGAGGACGCTTTGTCTCGTCCCAACGCTTGTGTGCCCCCTTCCATCATACAAATGTTGCTCATACTGCAGGTACACATATTAACTTCATATCCTACTATAGCAGCGTGTGTGTGTGTGTGTGTGTGTGTGAGTCAAAGACGGGAAGCTGTTATTTACAACCTCATGTGATATTATTAGCAGAACATCTGGGCTGCACAACAAAGGCAGTGAGTGAGAAAACTGGCAGATATCACCATATGACATGCAATAAATTAACACTGAAATTATATCTGCAGCCAAATACAGACAATTTTTAAAACATTGTTTTTCTTAGTTTTAAGGTTTTAAGGTTCACTCAAACAATAACAATTTTTTTTCTATATAAAACAAATTAAATACAGTAAATTAATAAATAAAAAAAACATACAGCATCCTGTAACCTAACAGCAAACACTTTACACTGTAAGGGGAAAAAAACATCTTGGGAAAAACAGTTTTCATTAAACCACGTTTTACTCTTTTTTTTGGCATTATTGAAAAAGCTAGTTTTGCAAATATTACAACATGTCGCGACTTCATATTCATATTCATATTCACATTTTTTTTTAATTTAAGCCCCAGCAGCTCACAGTCAGTCCGAAACCAACACTGTTATCCATTCATTTCTCCTGTTCTCTACTGCCACTGCACAGCTGAAATGATAGCCTACGTGTTCTCTCTCTGAGTCAGTGGCAAAATATTGCTAGGTGGCTGTGTGTGTCCTTGCTCTGCACATACCTGCCTCTTTGTGCCTAATGACACATAAGAGCCTTCACTCTGGTGCTGTCGTTCCTGATTTTTACGATATTTTGTTATTATATTGAGAGAATGCCATTAAAGTGCCTAATAATGCCTTTAAATGCTGTTTAAAGTGGACAAGGTTTAAAAAATAAAGTCCAATTCTGGCCTCTTATTAAGAAACAATAGATGAATTGCGCTGAATGTTTAATAAGGAGCCCCTGGGCCGTGTGTTACAGGGCGTGCACGAGTCTCGAGGAGTGAGTGACGACTACTTGAAGTTGGAATCTCTGATCCAGAAAGTTGTGTCTCCGTACCTGGGCACGCACGGCCTCTACGCTGATGATGGCTGTGTGGCGCAGTGCTCCTGTGTGCTGGGTGAGGATGAAGAAATCCACACAGCGTTTAGCATTCACCCTGATGGTGGGTGTGTTTACCTCACCATTAAAGAATGACACCATCTCAATTATCTGCCACGCAGTCTGAAAAGGAATGGGTTTATATGACACAGGTTTTAATATAAGTTTTATAAAACTTAATAACAATGTATGAGAACAAGGGAAAACCTGTGAAGACAAAAAAAAATCACCTCGACATTTGCTCTCAGTGTACTTCCTGGAAGAGCATCCCAGGAACCGCATAATTCCACACAGGTTCTAAACAAACCATTCGGTGGGTCTGTCCAGTGGACGGTGAGTGTATGTAGGATAGATAAGACATTCATGGGAAATTCCCAGTAATGGAATGCACCCTCGTTATCCAGTTGCTTTACTTGGGTATCTTTCTTCTCGCCTCTGTCTCAGAGAAGCGATTGCTGCGGCACTGGCCCAAACTGGGTGACGCCTCTGCTAGGAACCCTGTAGTGCGCTCCAAGAGCTACAACGTGCCCATGCTGACGCCTGTGGCAGAGTACGAGACGGAGGCCACATCAGTGGGCAGCGCAGGAATCCGACGACATTCCGTGTGCCAGATGACCTCGTGCCAAGAGGAGCCGGCATTCTCCAGCACCCAGTCCAGCCCCGAGATGAACACTGCACCCCAGCTTTCAGCCTCTCACCCGTCCTTAGAACAGGACTCAGCTCTGTCAGGATGCAGAGCGCAGGTGAAGGGCACATCTCCACTCCCGTCCCCTTCCATGTATCCCTTGATTTTCCCTCAATGTTCTTCAGAAATCTTTCAGAAAATGTCCCAAGAATCAGGTTCTGAGCTTACCCAGGAAGTGGCCTCACTACCCAGAGGCTCGTCAAGCCCTGAGACCAGAAGCTCGTCAAGCCCTGACACCATCACCGATCAGCTCCTGGAGTCTCTGGACTCAGAGTCAGAGGGAATCTTCATCGACTTCAGCTGCCACTCCTCGCACTCCTCTAACTTCAGCCACGAGAGTGAGAGTGTGGTCTAGGAAGGCAGCAGAGCCACAGCGCCACAGCGCCCAGCTCTGCCTGTTTATTCAAGAACAGGGATTCATTTCACATTCCTTTTAATTTCATACTGAATATCTGAAAAGTCCAACTTTAACAAGTTTTTTTTAAGTGCACAGATCTGTGGGGAATTCACTTCAGAGCAGTTATTCCTCAAATCCTCAATTAATTACAAACTTACTTTAGAATTCTTTACGTTGGGTGGAACATTTTCCAAACTTGTATAGCAATTTTTATAACGAAGTTTTAGAATAACAAACTATATATTATATAGCAAATTCTATAACAGATTAATATATTTTAATTACTATTTAATTGTATTTATTTATTTAATTGTGGGCCGTGATTAATGCTGTGATTAGAAGGTCGGGGTTCAAGCTGCCACTGTTCCCTAATCAAAGCCCTAACGAGTGAAGCGCTATGTGAAGAAGAGAATTCTACTGTAATGTGACAGATAAAGGCTTTCTTCTTTTTTCTTCTTTTTTCTTCTATTCTTAAAAATGGCTGGATAATGATTTGAGGCATTAAATATCAATATCACATGTCTATGTGTGACTGATTGATTGATTGAGTGATTGATTGATTGGTACTGTAGATGTACCTTACAGCACAAACTTTAAATGCACCTAATTACATACACTACATGTTTACACATACACACATTACACAACAGAATGTCACAATCTAGACTAACACATTCACATTCAGTTTGCGTGGCTGGTGAGATTATAGTTAAGGGAAGAAACATTCAAGCAAACATTTGAGTGGTGAATAAGAATAATTTTATATTGCTGTGGTCTGAGGAACAGAGGGGAAGAGGGAGGAGGCGCTGGAGAACCTCAGAACAGTTAAAGGTGGTCCTGAACATCACACCGTGGAGAGAATGGGCTGAAATGTTTCTACAAAACTGTTCCTCTTCCTGTTCCTGTTCCTGTTTCTGCTTGCAGAACCTGGTTCTAGAGCTTCCTTTTGCTGGGGCAACAGCGTAACACCTGACAATAATGGACAAGAAAAATGCTAAACGAGGCGCAGTGGTAGTGGATAATACTGGTGTAACTGTACTTCATTACTAGACTTAAGTAAAGTATAAATACGCCAAAATACTTGTACTCGTACTTAGTTACTTTTCCAAGAATAAAAAAACTTTTTAACTCCTTACATTTTTATACAGACCGCAGAAGAACTCATGACAAATCACAAACATCTCTTCTGCTCACTAATCACAATCAAATTCTAGCTAATGGTTAATAACGCAAATGTGTAAAGATTGAACGTATTTTCAGGCAAAATGTTGTAGTTGCTTTAAAACAAAAATCATCTTCGCAGTTTTAGGTAAATGTTAAACATTTACAAAGGGAAAAGGATAAGTAGATGATTAATAAAAGTTACATGAAAACATGAAATTAACTTAATTTCATTAACTTTTAATACTTGAGCAGATTTAAAAGCAGTACCTTTCTGACTGTCAGTTAAGAACATGTAAGAGTTAAGAACTCCGCGTTTAACTGAGTGTGAGTTCGACAGTGTCTTTACCTTCAGGTTCTCATTTCTCAGCACTCTGTCCTCCCCTGCTGGCTGGCTGCTGTTCACTCGTGTAAACGCTCAAAGCCTACAGCAGCAGCACATTAACTGGCCTGTGACAGTTCAGTAGTTCAGTAGTTCAGTCTGAACGTGTGAAACATTAGCTGGTAATAATAAATACTGTATAACGTATGTGCTGTAGTTATTTACACACCTGCTGCTTCACACAGTCACCCAGCTGGAGATCTGCAGTATAATGTAGCACCACGTGATGATATCTTTAATAATTATTCCATTTAAAAAATGTCAGTCAGGTTTGCTATGAGAAATAAGGACACACTCGTGACATGTGCATTCAACCAGAGTTTTAATGTGAGAAAAACAGTTCAAACAACACATCCTCTATCTGTACCTAAATACTTTCAGAGTAACTTATACACACTTTATATAAATATTTCCATATAAAAACATAAAAACTGACCAGCTGGCGAAAACATTGTGAAGACAAAAACTCTGGAAAGTACATGCAATGGTTTGTGTATTTTTCCCCCGTTTGATCCATCGTCCTTCATAGTGTTCACTGTAAAGACCACGGGTCTCCACCATTAGTAATCTCAACCCAGAGAAAGTAACAGGAACAGCATAATACAGGAAAAGGGTACAAAGGAAGCGGCATCCACTGGCCTTCTGAACCAAGTGTCTGATAAAATCTTGTTTAAAGAAGAGCTTTTTCTCCAGCAGACGGAATAAAAGCACTTTGGTCGTCTTACATGACTTCCCAATGCAGAAGTATAAAACCAGAAAGAAAGCGTCGTCGAGGCGTCACCTCTCTGACATGAGTAACAATTTCTTTGCTTTAAAGTGCAAATTTTGAGGCAATTCTGACTTAAACTAGGCACACACACACACACACACACACCCCTAAACACTCCTCCACACTCTATTTTAAACATGAAGCAGGGAACTGGACTCAAATGTAAATGATTGTTCTGCTGAACTGTGAGTGACCGTAAGAGTTAGACTGTGAACACATCACACGTTCTATACGTAGATTTTCTTAATCCTCTAAGGACCAAGGCCTCAGTCGCAGCTACCCGCTGTCTCGCAAACATATTGCTGAAATGGGAGACAGATCATCACATTACTTTAAAAAAAAAAAAGCTGAAACAAAGCTGGGTAAACTCATCAAGTACAAAGATCTGATCTGAAAAAAGCCAAATCTTTCTTCACACATCATTAAAAACAAGATGCAGCGTAACACAGTAACTGAGAAGTAAAACAAGCCTTAGCTCCCACACACAGGCTCCACTCAGCTTCAGTGTGTGTGCGTGTCAGTTCAGCTCTGCGTTCAGTGCTTCAGAATATCCTGCTCACACACTACACGTCTGACCTAACGCAGCCGTGACCTGCTGCTGCTGCTGCTGCTGCTGCTGAGCTGCTGCTGAGCGAGTGACCAACAACGCCGCACTCATGGCTTCTGCTGTCCCCCAGGCACCTCATCACATGCTCATGAGACCCCTTCAAATAAATAATGTTGTGCTACACATGCTTACAAATACATATACAGAATACACACACATGCGCACACACACACACACACACATACACACATTATATTTATATATATATATATACTGTATATAGTATATTCCTAAGGAAGCATTGATACTGTAACATTGACATTCCAATAGCAGCTAAATGTCTGATGACTCAAAAAACACTGTAAAATAAAAATACCAATCGCTTGCCCGACTGAAGTGCCAGAGCTCTGATATATCAGAGGGAAAAAGGGCTAAACGTTTATCATTGTCCCCTGTGAAGAGGAAGCAGCTCCATCCAGGTGCCCGTCTGTGCACGGCGTCTGTGTGTGGGGCGCAGACAGCTCAGGGTCATGACTTGATCTTCCAAAGCTGCACACACAAAGATTCACAAGAGAATTATGAGAATGAATTTGCAATAAGAAATGCAAAACGTCAGAAAAAGTAGCTCTCAACAAATATGTAAAATATCATGAATCTTTCTTTTGCTGATACAAAACAAAACAAATTTTAGACGAAAGCTACATTTCTTTCTTCTGGGTTTTTTTTTTTTCTATTTTCTCCATAATTTGGTCAGAGCAGGAAAGCTGCGTTTCATAAGTGCTACATCAATTTTATTTCATCATGTACTAATAACATCGATTCTTGCAAGACTCATATCATTTGTGATCATTTGCTTTTTTGCCATTTTCTTCGTAGACGTTATTTACAGGGTTGTGAGCAGCGACACTCACTTTGACGTTGAAGCCAAGAAGGTCACTGATGACCCCTGACACTGCAGACAGGATCACCACCTGCGTGATGCTGTACAGGAGAGGGTTCATGGTGAGGCCATACAGCCTGAAAGGAGTGTCCAACTCCTGATGGAGAGAGAGAGAGAGAGAGAGAGAGAGAGAGGGGTGGTGAATACATTAATTCAGTTCAGTTGTATTTGTGTAGTGCTTTTAAACAATAGACATTAGACAGAAAACTGGATTTGCAGAAGGGCAGATTTAGATTTCGATGCGTAATGAGTGAGCCAGGGGCAACAGCGGCGAGGAAAAACTCCCTGAGACAACATGAGGAAGAAACTTTGAAAGGAACTAGACTCAGAAGGGAACAGGTCCTATTCTGGGTGACGCCGGATGATGAGTCATTACCCTGAAGCGTGGGACAGTAAGTGCGAGACAAAGTGAGAGACAGAAAGAGAAAGAGCAGTAGAGATGAATCAGCACCTTCAGCAGTTTAGTGGCCAGCTTAAGAACATTGTTGACGAGTGTCAGCTCTTCTTTCTTGTTTGGTTTCTTTTCCATTTTCAAGTACAGATTAATCTGATCAAGAAAACAGCAGAATCACACATTACAAGCTGATTATAACAATGTACACATCAACAGCAACGTCCAACTGGTGGTAGGAAAATGTGCAAAATGTGTGTGTGTGTGTGTGTGTTATTCATCATGCATAAACAAGCTCTATCATTAAACAGACAGGAAAAGGTGCATCATCATTTACCAGTCTGCGTCATATGTGTGAAAACCCAGTTCTAATAAAACCATGTGTGTGTGTGTGTGTGTGTGTGTGTGTGCTGTGACGCACCTGCTCGGTCAGTAGGATAGAGGTGTTGCTGTACTTCTTGCTGGTCTCAGAGCCCAGTGTGACAAAGCGCAGCAGGAAGAGCGAGAGAGAAAAGGACCAGATCACCAGCTCCCAGTTATAGTGGAACTCCAGAAAGGTCTCGTGCACGTGCAGCAACTGCAGATCAAAGTGTGGATTAAATACAAATAAACAGGCTGTGGAACCTATTAGACTTATTAGAAGATGAGCATAGCATGAAACAAGAAGGCCATCAGCCTCCAGCATGTGATGCTTTACTCCACTGTCAGTAGATTAAACCCCTACGGGTAAGCAGGAAGGCCTTCTCGCTGGCGGGGATGCTAGCTACCGAGAACATGAGGAGAAATAAACACCTGAGCACAGCAGATGAAGACCACTGAGAGAGTGAGGAGGAAGGCAGATGAGACAATGACATCCACTGAACGCTGGGGACCACGCCTCTGCATCACACACACACACACACACACACACACGGAGAAGGGATTACACACAAGTAGAAAAAAAAGTGTGAAAAGTACACATTTCACATGCATATAAGGAATATACTGTATATACGTATATATTTCTCCTCTGATACCTTCAAGTAGGAGCGCAGAGAGAGCCACATCTTAATGTTCTGCACCTTCTTCAGGCGAAAATGAGGCACCTCAGACTTCCTGGCTCTGCGTGCTGAGGTGAGGTGACCAAAGAGCTTTGCAAAGAGCAGTCTCTGTAAGAACAGAGAAGATACACATAACATTTAAAACAAGCTCTCACACCTAGCGCTGCGAAATGATGTGCTGGAGAGTGCTACAAGACTGTGCTGAATAAAGCATCTCGCACCTGCTTGTACGTCCTCTCAGCCACGCTGAGCAGGAAGAAGAAGAGCCAGATGAGGCACACACGCACTGCAAAGCTCACGGACACCATGGCAATCACCATCACATCAGACGAGGAGCCAAAGGCAATGGAGATCATCTCGCTGGCCGAGAGCGAGGACAGCTGCTCTATGTCTTTGTATTGGAAAAGTCTGTATGCGAAGGGCGTGAGTCCCAGAGTCACAGCCACCAGGTTTCCAAAAATCTGGTAGCCGATGCCAGGAGTGTACAAGTTCACCTTCACACCAGAGACAGAGGCATTCGCTAATCAGACGGCTTTGCGTTTTCATTTATCAAGCACAAGCAACTGTTCAGACGAGTGACCCTTGAGCAATCCTTCAAAACACCACTCACCCTGTTCATTATCATGCCGCTGATTTCCAGCACCGACATGTCTGCCTTCTTACACTCATTTCCCTCCCACACAATGGCGCTCACACGCTCCAGCCCCGGGTTCGAGCTGTGTAGCCATGGTGCATGGCCCTACACAAACACAAACACAAACACAAACACAGAGAGGAAGACAACATTCACAGTCAGTCTGCTGGGCTTTGTGTACTTTTTCACCTGATCGCTACGAGACAATGCAGTTTTTATTGTCATAAATTTCTGAAATTCACCTAGCATCACGGCAGTTTCATTACACACACACACATACACAGGAGGAAAGAGTTTATTTTACATTCCAAATATTAATATTTATTCACATATTAACTGTCACTCAGCCCTAGTAATTGCAGCTTACTGACTGGCACTATACTGTAAAATGAGGCTTTGTACTGGAAGCTGAGATTATATCACATTATATTATATTATATTATATTATATTACTACACGTTAATGCAGTTTAAAGATTTCACATTCACATAATATCTCTCCTTTATATTTTTTAAAACGCTGAAATACAACACACTCTTTAATGGTGTTAAATTACTCGACGCCTGAAGTCTTTACTCACAGTTTTATTTAACAGATAAACTGGAGAAACCTTTAATAAGAAGACAACGTTGAGAAACCACGAGACGAATAGAGAAGAATGGAGCTCGAATGCATGCGATAAATTTAACGCAAGGTCAAGAGTAGTTCTAAATACACACACGTCCTCAGGCACTAGAATAATTCAGAACTCGAATCGCCTGTGAATCACATTCATGCGTGTGTGTGTGTGTGTGTGTGTGTGTGTGTGTGTGTATGGTTTACACACTGTGTGCACACACTGAAGTTCACTGGATCTGCGTGTGTTTCAGGTTGTAGTGTTGTTCGGAGCAGGCTTGTGGATGTGTAGTTTTTCTTACAGAACAGAACACTATGAGAATCCCAACCCGTGCATCTTACCGTGGCTGGAGGTTAGCTAATGTGGGAACACTACAGGACTACGGGACTGTTCAGGCTTAGTTCTCAAACATGTTCACACACGCCGTGAGAGCAAAAAGACACTGCTATTCTATTGTGGCTTAAAAAGCTTGTTAACAAACTTCAGAGGAATGCCAAGACCTTGCAGGCAAGTCCAAGGTCAAACCATACTAACCTAAAATCCGCCAAATAGAAGCAGAAAGGTGTCATGGAGCCTGTTGGTTATACTAGAAACATGTAAATCATGACACTAAAGGCCTCAGGGGCAGCACCTGCAGGAAGGGGTCGTCCCGGTACTCTTTTTTGGAGGCGGGGCAGACAGCAGACCCCTCCCCCTCGGTCTCGCTGGTGCAGGAGGAGCGGCACTCTGCACAGTGCAGGAAGTCCTCCCACAACAAATCCTCTGTCTCCGACTCGTGCCGAGTGCTCTCCGAGTCCTGAGTGCGCAGGCTGGAACAGCGGGAGCTGCAGCTCGTGCCTGACTTCGGCATCTCCTGGGGGGAGAAACACGTTCATTTCATCAATCCCTGGCTCCTGAGAACACATTCGTTTTTTTGTATCCATCTAAAATATTTCTGTTAACATGAAAAAATGTTGGCAAAAAGTTTGAGACAGTTTTTAATTGAATGTAATCTTTATTACAAAAGTTTGGTGTTGTATTGTAATACAGACCGAGTGCCACTTGGTCAAAAGAAATCAGTGAAGAAAATGTATCCCGAGTATGTTTTTCATCAGATTAGCAAAACTTTCCTAAGAAATGCACCTCATTCCAAGAACCTGCACTAAAAACAGAGCAAACATACACCAAAGGTTCCTGCTCGCTCCAGACTACGCTGACGGGGGACTACTGGACTACTGGACTACTGGACTACTGGACCTCTGGACCACTGGACCACTGGACTACTGGACCTCTGGACCTCTGGACCACTGGACCACTGGACCACTGGACCTCTGGACCACTGGACTAGTGGACTACTGGACCACTGGACTAGTGGACTACTGGACCACTGGACCTCTGGACGCCGTTTAGCAACCAAAACTACCTCAGTAGCTTGCAACACTGCAATTTTCACTGCCTTTGCACAACCTTCAATATATACTGTGTGTGTGTGTGTGTGTGTCTGTGTGTGCGTGTGTGCGTGTCTGTGTGTGTGTGTACCTCCGCTGCTGTATAGTGTTTCTTGTAGTGGTGGGTCTTTCTGTTGCGCAGTGTGCAGTCACTGTTCATACGCTCCACGCCCCTGCGGAGTGTGCTATAGTTCTCAGGGTCTTCTTCACTCGACGCCTCATCAGACACGTTCTCCACGTTGTGCAAGTGGCACTCCTGCATGCACTGAAAAACCACAATGCAAAGTTACGCTGTGTGGACAGATGGGTGTGTGCGACAAACAGGCTGCAGCATTAAATTATCAGCTTGAGCAAGAAGCACGTGTCCAGCCATTCTGGTTTTAGAGTGCATGGGTTCACTTGCTCAGCTTCTTTACAACAGATATAGCCATAGATCACAACTGCAGGCATTAAATGTAGAAAAAGGGACTGGCAGAGCACTGATAAAACCTTTTCCACATTACTGAGACGACTACAGGAGACTCTGGATCATTAGCACGTGGACTGACCCCAGTGAAAGCAGTAGAATGTACCTTGGTGCTGGGGGACAGTAGTTTGTTGCGGGACTGCGGGCCGCTCCAGCCCAGCTCCTCGGAGCGCAGCAGGTCGCAGTGAGGCTCGTGGAGCTGCAGCCTCTCCTCACTGCTCTTGCTCGTGACACGGCCATCCAGTGACACATACCCATTATCCGTCTCTGTGGACTTATCAATGGATAGCTTGAATTTCTTAGATCTGCGAAACAAAAGTCGGAATGGGAAAGGTTCGGATATAGAGGTGCATCAATGCATGCGTGTCACTCTCAGTCAGAAAGACTAGGATCCCCTTTAAAGAAACCAGCCCCGCCTCACAGGAAGCTACAGGCACTGCGCTACAGGTACTGCTGGTCAGACTAGGGGTGGAACGCAATGGAATTACCCGTCTCTGTTTCCAGCTCAAAATATTCAGATCTGCTTTCGGATTAAAACTGGAAGATGGCGTGGTCTATTCCAGAAGAGGTGTTTTATGTTTAGCCTTTTGTATGGCCTGGAAAACACTGAAAAACCAGGCTTAAAATAAATCCTAACCACAAATACTAATTTGCAGAACATACCCTTATTCGACTGCTCAACCTGATGCCCTGTGGAACTTTCTGGAAAGATTTCTATTGTTTATCCAATGTGACTCTTTAAGTTTGTTACATTCCAGAAAGTTCAGATTATAATGCCGGTGTGATTTTCCGAGAAGATTTTCTTTTAACAACGATTGAGAATGTTTAAAGACTAGGAACAACAAAAATCACGAGCACTGATCGTACACGTTTTACAATATTTTTAATAAATGATTATTTTTGGAGAGTCTGCAGGGATACGCTGCCCTGTGCACAGCGAGCGCTCTGTGTGAGTTATACAGAGCAACAGCTCAAGCCATTAAAGTACATTTCTTTTGTTTGAAATGAAAAATGGAAGAATAAGGGTTTTATTTCGGAGCTCAGTAAGGCAGTGTTGAGGTCGGGTATCGTGTTAATGTACGTCTATGTCCCGTGAGCAGGGTTGCCAGGTTCTGTGTATTAGGGCCGGTTATTGCAGATATATTCTGTAAATCACTGTTAAATTCTTTCCCCTGAAGAGACTAAGAAAAAGAAGGAAATGCGTCTAGCTTTTTTCTGAACATTTTGTAGGGAATTCTGCTGAAACCTGGCAACCCTCCCCATCATTTAACACTCAACATTAAGATAAATACACTGCGTAACTTTTTTTGTTTGATCACAGTCCTGACGCGCACACGGTCTAAAGCTTCCTTAAAAAATAAAAAAACCACGAATACTCTGCCTATTGTTCGTATCTGCGTTCGTATTCATTTAGGATGCATTATTTATTCAATCTGAATAATGTATTGGTATTCAGGTTACACCCCTAGTGCAGACGCAACACCGTACTACTCTATGATATTTATACACAAAGTCTTTGCACTAACAAGCCCTAGGTACTAACAGGATATTCTGTGCCTTTCTGTAGGTGTTAAGAGGTTAACACTAACACATGGATCTGGAACAACTGGGCCATTCCGTGTTAAATCAGCTAAGGTCAGGACGTCTCACAGTTCTTGGACATAATCTTCATACTGCGTGTTCAGTGTACGTGATGCTGGTGTAAGCTGTGATAGATTAATAGAGTTAGCCTTATTAATAGAATATTTCTGAAATTCCTGGTAGTTAAACAACTATAATTACAAATTTGTCATGATTCAATTAACAAAAGAAGCTTAACCATTGCCAGATCCTCGTGTGTACTGTGGAGGTGACTCCAAGATCTGAGACGAGAGGTACTGAGCCAGCGTGTTTTTAAAAGGAGTGCCCCAGCTGTAGCAAAGAGTTTTGGAAAAAAGCTGCAAAATCCCCTTTTCCCACACACTGAAACGTTTAGAGTGAAAGTTTGAGCAAATGAGAGCGCTTCAGTTCAGGTTCTTACATCGAGGTCCAATTAGCAATCGTATGAAACCAAAGCAGAATAATTAAAAATGAACAGATTTAAGGTGGACAGGAGATGTTGCAGCCATGCAGACATAACATGGAATCTTAAAGGGTAAAATACACACCCCGATTTAAAGATATTATGCCAGAAATCTCTGAAGAAAGCAGCGAGACTGTGAGTGGTGGCAGAGCCCGGGGAGAGCGGTGCCCCCTCCTGTGTGTTATCAGTAGTGCTAGAGCCATCGCCTTCCCTATGCACCTCCAAGTGTGCTGCCTTCCTTAACTTCCTTTAGTGAGAAACATTAAAAGCGGAAAGCGCTTAGAAAGAGCAGTCCAAACAGAATCACGTCAGAAACAAATTAAAGAACCTTTGAATAGATTTCCCAAAGGAAAAATAATGAAAGAGTGTTGATTAGAGCAGCATGGAGTATTAGTTGCGGCCCTAAGTCCTGGCTTTCACTCAGGAATAAATTATAATGAAAAATCATTACAAGTCTCAGAAAAGTAAAAAATAATAAAGAAAGAACAAATTTGATCATTTGCTTTTTTTTAAAAAATTACACCATACATCCAGATGCTGATTATAATCAGTGACTTTATCTCTGCTGACTTGTATTAATTAGGCATTATATTAATGTGGCATAATATTGTTCAGTTCACATGTAAATCAGCGACAGATGTTTCTGTAGCAACAGAACATCAGTTTCTCCCGACTGTCACAGAACAGCATTTACAGGAAGAAACTGGTTCATCGAAAACGTCCCTTTAACAGTGTCATGTCTGTTCCTGTACGCTTCTCACACAGCAAAGGCCAATTTTCTCACAGTGGTCAGAAAATTGTGCAGCAGGTACCACACAGGCCAGGCTGGATACGCTACATGCTACAGAAATATCATTCATCTTTCACTCCACACAGGAAACGAGTGGCTAACCCATGTCACATGACACAAAGGGAAAAAGCTCTAGCGCCAGCATGGGAACAGGGGTTTAGCCAACACATTTCTTTCAGAGACACTACAAGAATAAGACACATACAGAGAAAACACAGACAACCAATGCCAAGTGGTCCATCCTGCCCACCTTCTCCTCTTGGCGGTGGCGTTGGGCGCAGGTTTCGGGGTGCGTGTGGAAACGATCTGGCAGTGCACCGTGCCCAGGAGCAGCATGAGCCAGAAAGCCCCAAACACCTCAGTGGCTGGGATGTCATGGGGATGGGAGATGCTGAAAAACAACACTGCTGCGAGCACTGAAACACAAGCAAGGACGGAATCGGCGTCAGGGTTTTCCTTCCACACGCTTCATAACTACACTTCATAACATAAACAGCTCTCATTTCCTGATACTCTGACGACTGATCAGTGTCGGGCTGAGAGCTCGTGTTTCTGTGGTTGTGGTGTAGCACTGACCTTGGAGCAGGTAAAGGGACAGCAGCAGCAGAAAGATGGCTCTGGACGTCACCTGGATCCACCATCTGAAGAAAAAGGGGAAGAGGACAACCCGAACTATGCCCTTCCGCGCTAGAGATGTCCATGGGCTTTCCGGCTTGGCTTTAGCAAACGCAGAGCCTTGAAAGTGTAAAAAAATGAAATCTCATACATGTTCATTTGTACACCTTTTGAAAACCATTATTATTATTATTATTATTATTATTATTATTATTATTATTATTATTATTGTACACTGTATGCAGTAAATCACTCAATTTTCTTAAACATTTGTGGCTTTATAATCATTTCCTATTAAGCTTGGCAGTTGTTTAGAGACATACCACAATGTCAATGAGATATGAATTCATGAGATAAAGGACATAAAGATAAAGGGAGACAGAGAGATAAGGAAAGAGAAAGAGAGAGAGTGAGTCAGGTTTATGTGCCAAAGCAGTGTGAGGAAATGAAGTGGGCGTACTGTGTGTAAACAGAGGTGAAGTAGTACGAGATTGAGTGGATTACATTCATGCTACAATGTCTAACAGGCCTGATTTATAGCACCCTCCAGAGGGGAATTACACTAAACTTTCTCGAGTCCATGTTTGCCCTGTTGGTGGTGCTAGAGGGTTTGAGTGAAGAGCTGAGACTGTCCTCTACCCCTGTGCCAAATTTCATGAGAAGAAAGAGTTCTATGGTTTGCCATGTGGAAGTACAATAATAAAAATAATAATAATAAAAATGATGATAATAATAATAATAATTTTTGTCTGAGTTGGTCTCCCGATTCTCTCTTGCAAATTTCATGGTTATGGGACAAACTTTGTAGGAGAAAAAACAAAATAACAGTTTTTTTTGTTAAAATTCAAAATGGCTGACTTCCTGTTTGAGAAATCACAAATTCGTTACATCAGTAAAACTTTGCACCTTCAGGGGAATCAAAACAAACAAGAATCCTGATTTCATGTTGAGCAGTTTTAAACTTATTAGCAATTTTACGCATCTGTATATTTTAGCGCCACCTAGAGGTGAATTTTGACAAAACATCTTGGAAGGACTTATGGTGAGGTCCCTCAGTTATCAACAAAGGCTGGTCCAAATGCATCACACAGTTGCTGAGATATGAACTCACTTCCCCTTTGCGCATTATGGATGAAGTGTCCTGTATATCAAAAATCACAGAAACACCTTTTTCAGGCCGGTCTCACAACGCTGCATGGCAAAGTTGATGATTTGTAGGAGAAGAAGTAACAAAACAGTTTTTCTTAAAATTCAAAATGGCCGACTTCCTGTTTTAGGATTTGACAAAATTGATAGAACAGCAACATTCCGCACCTTCAAGGGAATCAATACAAACAAGAATCTTGATTTGACGTCAAGTGATTCAAAAGTTATGAGCAGTTTTAATTTTAAACTTTAAAAGCAGAAGGTCGTGAGTTCAAACCCCAGCACTGCCGAGCTGCCACTGCTGGGCCCTTGAGCAAGGCCCTTAACCCTCAACTGCTCAGCTGAGATAAATGTAAGTCGCTCTGGATAAGAGTTTCTGCCAAATACCATAATTGTAAATGTAAATGTTTTACCAATTTGCAAATTATAGCCAGTGAATTTTAACAAAACTTTGTTGACACCCATACGCTGAGGTCCTTCAGGGAGGTCAAAGTACACAACAGAGTGAGTATAAAGTGTGCAATATCACTTAAATGTCAAATGATTCAAATTTGCTTCACCTTACAGTAACTGCATTACATTTCAGTTTCATTACTGAGATTCAAATCTTTGATTTTTTCATTACTTCGTATGTGCATCTTTATTTTTGAAGACAGACTCAATCGTCCTCGGCATGGAGGATACCAGTGTTGCACAAATGTCTGGAGAGATGTTCTGCCATTCTTCAGAGACAATGTTTTTCAGCTGCTCTTTGCTGGAGGCATTGTGCTGCTCTACCTTTCTCTTTAAAATACCCCAAAGATGTTCTTTTGGATTCAAGTCAGACAGCATACTTGGCCAGGTCAAAGCTTTCACTTTTTTCTTCTTTAGAAACTCTTGCGTGATTTTGGCAGTGTGCTTTGGATCGTTATCATTTCTCTTCTGCCAAGCTTCTGGAGACTGGGAGTCATCCTGTCAGCCAGTACTTTGGTATATCCACAGGCATTCATGGAGCTGTCTATAAATGTCATCTCCCCAACACCTTTTGCACTCATGCAGCCCCATATCATCACACTCCCACCTCCGTGCTTCTATGTCAGGACTACGCATTCACTCTGGTAGTCCTGACCAGGTTCGAACAAACTGATAGATCAGCAACATTCTGTACCTTCAAGGGAATCAATACAAACAAGAATCTTGAACTGATGTGGAGCAGGTCAAAAGTTATGAGCAGTTTTATGAATTTGCGCGTCACCTAGAGGTGAATTTAGATTAAACTTCTTGGAGAACGCTAGGATGAGGTCATTCAGTGATGTCCCAAGTTTGGTCAAAATACGTCACAACGTTGCTGAGATATGCCTTCACATCCTGTTTGATGGATTCAACATCACATTCGTTTGCGTGTTATGGACTGTTCCATATATCAAATTTCAAAGAAACAACTTTTTTTGGGAAAGTCTCACGATGCTGTGATTCATATTTGGTGATGGAACAAAGTTTGTAGGAGAAGAAGAGAAAAAAAACTGTACTTGAGAAAATTAAAAATAGCGGAAAATCCAATATGGCAAAAATTAACATCATGGTGTCCGTTTTTTTGACCCAAAGAATCAGAGGAATGTGGAATCTCATTGCTACAACATTCCATTGCTGAGTTGTTAGAAGAAGAAGAAGAAGAAACAATGGAGTCTAGGCAATAGATATAGAGGTGAAGAGAGCTCCAGAGTCTGAGAGCAGTGCAGGCTGAAAGCCCTAGCACCCCCGGTACTGAGACGAGACGGTGGAACAGTCAGTAGGCCAGATAGATTGCAGGTGAAAACCTGGAGGAGGTTGGAGAGGTAAGAGGGGGGTGAGGTTGTGAAGGGCTTTAAAAGGGAGCAGTACTATTTTGAAATCAATCCGGTACTGGATGAGTGTGAGGATGATGTGTTCACTGGATTTGGTGCGGGTGACGATAGGGACAACAGCGTGTTGGATCCTGTGGAGAAGACGTTTATAGGGATGCCAGAGAGAATTACAGCATTACAGTAATCAGTCCGGGAGCATGGATCAGAATTTGTTGCACTTAGAAAGAGCTGGGTTGAGAACCAGATTGATAAGGCTCAGAGAGGTTATTGTGGTCGAGCTGCAACCAGAGCTGTGCAGATCTTTGGAGATGAATGGCAGACTGGACATTACTGAAGTTGCTGGGGTCTGAAGCAGGCTTTTCGAGAAGGTGTAACTGCAGCAGTTTTAATGAAGAGGGTACCAGGATACCAGAGGTGAGGGAAGAGTTAATTATTGCAGATATCAGGAGAAATGGTGCAGACAGGATGTGAGTAGACTTGAGGGAAATGGATCGAGCTGGCAGATGGAAGACTTAGATTTCTGAATTAGCTGAGAATCACGGTTAACGGATTTGGGTTTGAAGAGTGCAGTAATAGCTGCTGATAAGATGGTGTCAATTTTAGAACTGAAAAATGTTAAGATGGCTGAGAATGGTGCACATTACAGTATCCATCTCTGCTTACCTCTCACTAGATCCACGTCAATCAGGTCTGGCTTCACATGGCCCGTCTTCTTCGGTTTGTTCCTCAGGCCCTGCACAACAGCAGCTTGGCATTACAAACACATCCCACTGTCAGACAGCCATCTTGTTGTAAATGTCAGTGCTTTGTCAAAGTGAACCTGGTCCACATTACTCCTATAGGTAATAATCAAGTAGGGGAATTGCAGGGGAAATGCGTACTCATGAAGCCCCTGCACACACACACGTGGGTAATTCTCACAAAATCAGCGGTGTGTAAAACACAGTTTATTAAAATAATGAAATTAAAACATTAAAGAGCATTACTTTGTCTTTTGCACAGGTTTTTAGTTTGTCCCAATATGTTTAGATTTTGGATTTATTTTATAATTGAGATTAAAATTCTTATTTCCGCAACGTCTGACAATTTTAAAAAATCCAAGTTATGCACTCATTTCTATCATCTAAGATTAATTTTTATATGAAAAGCTAATTGTTAATTGTTCTACTATATGCAATGTCTTTTTAAATAAAAAGTTATTTTTGTTTGAAGCCTTAAAAATGTTTACCAGGTGAACGTGTTTTCGTACTATCCCAGGTAATAGTGACATTTTGTCCCGCAAAGTACTATACATGACAGCACAGATTATCATTACCAAAAGGGGCAATTTTCCAGATTTAGAAAAAGTAAGTATGATTATAATGTATAAAATAATGCAGACACATGAAGAGCTTCAGTTAATATTCATATCAAACATCAGAACGGGGAACAACTTGTGATCCGTGACTTTGATCATGGCATGGTTATTGGTGCTAAACAGGCTGGTTTGAGTTTTTCAGAAACTGCTGATCTCCTGGGATTTTCACACTCAACAGTCCCTAGAGTTTAAATGGTGTGAAAAACACAACATCCTGTGAGCTGCAGCTCTGTGGGTGGAAACGCCTTGTTGATGAGAGAGATCAGAGGAGAATGGCCAGACTGGTTTGAGCTGGCAGGAAGTCTACAATAACACAAATAACCACTCTTTACAACCGTGGTGAGCAGAAAAGCATCTCAGAGTGCAAACACCATGAGGCGGATGGGCTACAAGAGCAGAAGCCCACATCAGGGTCCAGTCCTGTCTGACATGAACAGGAAGCTGAGCCTACAGTGGCTGGAAATTTAAACATTTTTAACATTTTAAATCTGATCTCAATGAAATCACTATTTCCTGAGAATTACCCACACAAGCACACACACACAATCAGTAAAATCTGGTGATTAATTTTCTATAACCACACAACCCTATCATAGTGTCAGCTGCAAGGCAAATCACGGGTTTAATATTAATGCATTCACTCTAACATGTTATTGTTTCTATAGTAACAGCTCATTCACAAGGACTCAGATGGTGGATGCTCCACATACACAGATTAAAACACATGTAAAATTGTTGATATGGTCAATATTTGCATATATACACACTACTATATATATTTACCTACACTACTATATATATTTACCTACACTACTATATATATTTACCTATATTAACTGAATAACTGAGTTTCTTGAGACTGGCAGAAGAAGCCTTTCATTCTGATCAGGAAACTGGGAAAAATAAATTCGCCATTTACAAATGAATGGATGTGATTCCAGTTCGGATAGAGCCAGCTAGTGTTTCAGCAGAGTCGTGATCAGATACTCGGTCAGTGATCAGATACTCTATCAATGATCAGATACTCAGTCAGTGATCAGATGCTCTATCAATGATCAGATACTCAGTCAGTGATCAGATACTCAGTCAGTGATCAGATACTCGATCAGTGATCAGATACTCGGTCACTGGCTACTGGTTCTGTTCTCTGTTCTGTTCATCACCAATGAGCTTACAGCTACAAAAGGAATGTTTAAGGTGTTTAAGGAAAGACAGAGGCTTTAAGTCTGGCTTTAAGGAAAAGACCGAGCCTCAAGGCAGATCTGTGTAATAAAGCACCTTATACAGGAAACAGAGAGGCACACACACACACACAGCGGTGCAGGGCAACAGAGCATTACAGGTGGTCTGGCAGAGGGAAGTGACACTGTCAGACCTTCCACATATGAAACACTCCGACCCCAAATAGTAAAGAAACTGTCAGAAGAGCCTCATATAAACCCCTCATACTGTAAAATTAATTTTCTCCAGGTTTTAAAATGCTGTTGTATCAAAGATCCACCAATCAAAACTTGGGAGTAGATTGAAATGGATTAAATGCCTGGCAGACAGACAGGTCCAGGCCATGACATCAAACTGTACGGTCGAGCTTCCCACTGAGCTTTCACTAGACTGTTTATCACAAAGAGGAGTCAGTCAGTGGGCATTATCACAAAGAGGAGTCAGTCAGTGGGCATTATCACAAAGAGGAGTCAGTCAGTGGGCATTATCACAAAGAGGAGTCAGTCAGTGGGCATCTACAGAGCTCAGATGAAACATAAGAATACTGTGAGAACCCCGGGGATCAGATGATGCAGTCGGCTGTTTTAGACACTGGAGCTATGGAGATGAGTGTAAATAATATTCTGAGGCTGCTGAATAGTGTATTTGCTTGCAAGCTTTGGACCTCTCTAATTAAAGACCAGAAAATGAAACACAGAAAATAAAAATCATTAGACAATAAAGAATACCCCTTCAAAGCCCCACCCACTTCCCCAAAACAAGCACACCTTCGCCAGGGACAGAAAAGCCACTACGTATATATAGGCTGGGTCAAAACACACACCCTGGTGTAAATAAACACACTCCCAACAGTTCAGGGCACAAAACGAGCACGGAGAACATGGAAGAGCTGGGATAAAATTAAAGAGACTAGTGTGCTGCTAATCAGGGCGAGATGTGTAGACTCACAGCGTACTGAAATTAAACCAGTGCCGCTATTTCAGGGAAACTGGTTCATTCACTACCGAGCCAAACGTCCAGTCTGAACACAACACACAAGGGCCTGCATCATTATTACAAAAAGCTATAGGAAAACCCTATATTTGCCCCTCTGTTTGGTCATTAGTGGACAGTTTGCTCTCTATCCTCCTGGCCAGCAGCGTCTCCGGCAGTGTGGACTGGTTTAATCAGCTGAAAATGCAAACCTCAGACACACACTCACACAACGCTGGTTTTCGCTCTATACAAAATGTAGTATAGCTAGATCATATATCAGATTAGAATCATTACACGCCCTAGTAAACAGATTATTACTAGTATTTTAGGTGTGGTATATAAGAATGTTTTGGGCAAGCATGTTTTTAACAACTAATTTTAAAAAGTATAAACTCGTCTGTATGTTTTTATATGTATGTACAGTACTGGAGCCCCATCAGAGAGCTTCACTACACTACTTCATATAAATAACTGATCTGAGAAGTCTTAATAAGCTTCATCTAGAGGGTGTATCAGTACTCCAGTCTGCTTATCTCACTCACACACACACACACACAAACGGATACACACGCAACCCAAAACCACACAAAAAGGCATTCGGGTGTGTTAAAAATGCAAGACTAGTGTGGATGACCAGGAGGCAGGCAGTCACACGGTACAGCCCAGGAGCACAGTGACGGGGAGACGAGCCTGCTGCGGTACTCACCAGTCTAATGAACTGCTCAGAGTCAGAGTGGTGGAGAAGATGGGGAAAGGTTTGAACTGAAAACAGAAAGGGTACTGATGGCACACAGTCAGTGTACAGCTGAACGCTGACACACACACACACACACACACACACTAATGCGCACACACACACACACACACACACACACACACACACACACAGGCCGTGGTCCACAGGAAGTAGACCTCCATACGTGCACATAAGAGAAAAAAAATGCAGATTGAGAGGTAAGTGGAAATGCTGAAGAGAAGAAAGAGGGATGAGTGAAATGTTTTACCTTGATTTCTCTTTGTTCCACAGATTTCTCCCAAATCTGCTGGTCATACGCTCCAATCTGAAAGATAAAGAAAAAACACAGGTAGATGATGAGTGTGAATATCTACCGTCTATCCGAATCACTTCCCCTCTGTTTCCTTTCACTTCTCCAGTCCAAGGAATTAACGTCAGCTGGAATTATAACTCAGTGTATCTTCAGGTCTTCTCTTAGACAAATCTGAACGTCCACTCTCTTAAGAGTTCACCGATTTTTTTTAATGTTTGGAGAACTTTTTTTTTTTTTTCACTACATATACACTACACACACAAGCTGATCTTTGCCACCTAATCAGTGCTCTATTCAGGCAACAGAAACAGAGCTGATGGTGACAGGAAGCTGAGAAGTTAGTTCTCAGAGCGTTAGTTTGACGTGACGGGTAAAAGCACCTGAGGAAAGTTAATCAGGGAAGAGTGGATTAGCTTGGGCTCGGGTTTCGTGGTGCTCTAGGTGTTTGCTCTGATCCCTCTTTGCGCTGATAAAGGAAGCGAGGCGGTGTGAGTGCAGCGACTGGGGCAGCTGAGGGAGGAGAGAGAGAGGGGTGTTGATCAGTGCTCTGGGGTGTCGTTTGCACACTCGCACACGGCAATGGAAAAGTCTGCATCATTCATGAGCTGCCTTCCAAGCTTCATCAAACATGCAGCACCAATGCAAAAGAAGGCAACGTCTGGGTCAGGCCACGCTAGCCAAGCAAATGAGCCTTATGGAAATACTTTATTTAAAGTGGATTTAAACCTTCATATTGTCTAAAATGCTTTATTTTCGATAATGTCCTAATGCTCAATATTTTTCAATAAACATTATATTTTGTTTAATGTTTCCTTGTGAGTAAAAATCATCATCATCCTCGACCTATAAAAGTCTCTTGATTAAAGACTGATTAATCATACGAGTGCAACCTTGAGCTGAGCAGAGACACTTGTGGATTTAGTGCATTAGGCAAACGACACAGAGAACTAATATTTAGTTAGATAGTAATGCAGCACGACCAGTTCAATTGGGTCCATCCTCATGCAAATTCATGGTTAAACACACTGGTGAGAGCGACAGAGCTGAAATATCGGCCCTTAACCCTTTCTGACGTCTCACGTCACACACGGTAAGAAAAATATTCACTACACAAAGTCCAGACAGCACCATCAGTCGCTACAATAAAGACGGCTGAATAAACCCCTGGCCCTAAACGTGTTAGAGGAAGCACAGCCGTGTCAGACACTGCTGCGTATGCTCTCAGTCCCGCGAGCAAGCCTGCATTCACCTCACACACCCTGCAGTGAGCTCTAAAGACAAGAATCCAGACACAGCGTAGTGACACTTATCACAAATATGCTGCATAAACCAACAGTTTTCACAGTCTGAGGCTCGAGACTAATAATAACACCCCATAATAACACCAGACACGGAGCTTTAATTCTAACTGATAGAGTGGAACTGGATAACGGTCGTATGAAAATGAATTATCACACATTATAGCATTATATATAAGCACACATTAGGGAAAATTCATACATTTTTATCATGAAATTGTACAAAATATGAATTAAAAACATGGTGAAAATGCAGAAAAGCCTGTTCCAGATTAAACTCTAATGAAGAACTGAACGTAAATAAATCAGCACAGGAAGAGCTCATTGAAGTGATATAACTATCACAGGTAGTGGTCGCACCACATGATATTGTCACGTTCACGCAAAACTAACAGGCGCAGAATTGACTGAAGCAAAACAGGACTTCATCCCACCAAAGTCCATTATAAAATGTATAATAAAATACAGGTATAATTTTAATTTGATTGATTAATTGGATGACAGCTTTATACGGTGACTATACAGCAGTACTTAAAAAAATGCAGGTTTTCCAAATTTGTCAAAATCTCACAAACCTTCTAGGGTTTTTTTTAAGGACTCTTGGCATGTTGCTGTATGCTGTATACACAAATACATACTAAGACTAGAAAAAGTAAAGAGGGTACATGTACATGAGATGTACCACATATGTATTCTGGCTTATTATGCATGCAAAAGGCGAAAACGAATTTGTCAGACAGAAGAAGTCAGTGACACGTCATCAACCCCAATCCTGCTCAGCGAGAGAACAGCGTACTGCTGTGCAAAGTCAGCTAAATCACTCTCCTCCCCTCCTTCCCCTCTCCGCTTCTGTCTGTAAGCGAGTGTGTCGAGGTCTCTCTGCTTCAGGCTGCTTCAGGTGTGTGTCCTATTTAACAGCAGCTGAAGCTCTTTCCTGACTGGCTCTCTACACATCAGCCTCAGGTGGTCATCAGGTACCGCTCCAGGCCTGCAGTAAGGCCAGTGGTCACCTGAACAGAGCAGCCTCGAGGACAACGTCCCTAATTAGCTCCATACTGAAACACAGGGAGGATTTGTTTGTGGTTTATGACGGACGCGTAGCCACGGCCCTGTTTTACACTGGCTCAGATGTCAGAAAGAGTCCGCTTGACCTCAGCCCTCCGTTACAATCAGTTCCCAAACACAATGTCTTGTGTGTGTGTGGACAGGAAATACTAGCATGCACATGACGTGCTACTTCCTCGTGGTAACCATGTCCTGTTTAATAGAGCCTGTTATTCAAAATGCATGTGAAGATGTTTGCTAGCAGGTATACAATACAACAAACAGGAAATGATCAGTGTGATACATTCACAGAAAGATGATCTAATCCGGGCTCGAGATCTCAAACGCTCAATGGTGCTGTTTATTTTCAGCGTGAGACAGCTAGCTATATTGCTATAACTAAATTCACATGAATTCCTCTAAATGTCCTGTGAAATCCGACACTGGCACCTGCATGTACACTGCTATAACATTAGCATTCGTTAATCATGTCAATAAATATAGTTCTTAAACTTCAAAACATGAAAACATAATCTGTATAAAAGACACTTTTAGCACTCATATAATCTGTTTAACAGCTCTGAGCTCATCCCAGGTTTACTTTTACTATTTTTTTTACTGCTCTGCATACCAATTTGATAGCCACAGCTTTAAAAAAAAAAAAAAAAAAAATCATTACATTAAAATATTTTTTACTTTTTGTATTTATTCTACGATAAAACTCTATGGTAAAACTCTACGATAAAACTCTACGGTAAAACTCTACGGTAACACACTACGATAAAACTCTGCAATAAAACTATACGGTAAAACTCTACAATAAAACTCTACGGTAAAACTCTACAATAAAACTCTACGGTAAAACTCTAAGGTAACACACTACGATAAAACTCTGCAATAAAACTATACGGTAAAACTCTACAATAAAACTATACGGTAAAACTCTACAATAAAACTCTACGGTAAAACTCTAAGGTAACACACTACGATAAAACTCTGCAATAAAACTATACGGTAAAACTCTACAATAAAACTCTACGGTAAAACTCTAAGGTAACACACTACGATAAAACTCTGCAATAAAACTCTGCAGTGAAACTCTACGATAAAACTCTATGGTATAACTCTGCGATAAAACTCTACGGTAAAACTACGATAAAACTCTACGGTAAAACTCTACGGTAACACTTTACGGTAACACTTTACGGTAACACTTTACGGTAACACTTTACGATAAAACTCTGCGATAAAACTCTGCGATAAAACTCTGCGATAAAACTACAGTAACACTTTACGATAAAACTCTACGGTAAAACTCTACTTGCAAGTATGCAGAGCACGACTTGTAACACCGACCAGTTGGCGTCGGTCATGTGACTTGTGACAGCGTTATTTTGCGTCCTCTCTAACGAAACTTGCAAACGCATGAGTAAGATGATGCACAGAAGTAACAGCTGTACAGCACTGATACACACCTCACAGGAGATGTCATGCTAGGTGTTACATGCTAGGTGTTACATGCTAGGTGTTACACTGCTCGTTACTTACACTAATTAGCATTCGCACCATTTCCATTCGTTTAAAACCTGCTCTGAACATCCGCAGAGCTGTGTCTTAAATCTCCAGTGTTCGATCCACTGAGTGGGAGATATAACCGAGGCCACGCCTTATGATTAGTCTAAATATTATGTTTCACATTTGTTACCAAGGAAACATCATTTGTACTTCTAACAGGAAGGAAGCTACTGAAGAAAAACTATTTCAGACATTTGACCTTGATCCTGTTCATACACAGGGACGTGTACAGCAGACGCTCCACATAAACTAAGACTAATGTTGTTTAACAAAGTACAAATAATAATAGTTGATGTGGTGATGTTTATTTATAGGAGACATTTATTTAACATTTATGGAAGGAGTCTCCAGTGTCAGTGCTTTTTAACTTTGTAACAGTCGAAGTTTTCAGGACAGATGAATTTACGCTTTCCAGTTTCTCAGTACAATGACAAGCTGCATTCTCTGAGAGAGAGAGAGAGAGAGAGAGAGAGAGAGAGAGAAAAGGAGAGGCTGGTGAGGAAATGAGTGTTTATCGCAGCTTTAACGTAAGTGAGAACAGGAACTAACTCACTCTCAGATGTTCCACTCCATGAAATCTAACTATAAACAGTTAAAATGTGCAACGTGTCTTTCCTGAAGAAATTAAAGAGCGTAATCGTTGCTAAATCGCTGTGTTTAAGTGGAATAACACACTCCAGGCTGTGCTGTTACAGGAAAATAATCCACTTCAGAGTGTCTACAGTAAGTCCACTCGTGCTGCATCACACCCCGGTGTGGATTATCTCCGTATAACAGCACAGTCTGGAGTGTTATTATTATTATTCCTTACAGAAAGAGCCTAATCATTACCGAGAAAGAGAATCTGAAAAACGAAGTCTTTCCTAACTGATGAAAGTAAAACAGTTCCCGCTCGTGGACTCATTCAACTATATGATTGATCTTCTCCTGTTCCAGAAGGATCATGTGACTGAAACCTTTATCCTCCTGTTCAGCAGCTCCATTAAGACAGATTGATTTATATACTGAGCATGAAGGGGGTCTCTATCAAGTACATCACGACCACTTGAGTGGCTCCGAGAGCGCAGTCCAGTGGAGGATCGGTTACACACTGCCTCAACAGATCCCTAACCTCCTGAGAGCTGTGCGTTCTAATCCTCAACAGATCCCTAACCTCCTGAGAGCTGTGTGTTCTAATCCTCAACAGATCCCTAACCTCCTGTCCTGAGTGCTGTGTGTTCTAATCCTCAACAGATCCCTAACCTCCTGTCCTGAGTGCTGTGTGTTCTAATCCTCAACAGATCCCTAACCTCCTGTCCTGAGTGCTGTGTGTTCTAATCCTCAACAGATCCCTAACCTCCTGAGAGCTGTGTGTTCTAA
>CM040471.1:22610397-22620846 GCA_022758105.1 Pangasianodon gigas | reverse complement strand
GAGAGAGAGAGAGAGAGAGAGAGAGAAGCTGAGAATGAGAGAATGAGAGAATGAGCTCCTGAGAAACCAAAAATATTGTTGATATTTTGAGCTCTACTTCTCATTTTCAGGAAAAAAGGAAGAGAAAATTACTCCTAAGGTTTTTGTTCATGATACATTTACTTCTGGTACAAATCTAAAGAAAGAAATCCAACACACACACACACACACACACACACACACACACAAGAAAGGGAATTAATCAACACACACAGTCAGACTGTAGGACAGAAACCCTACAGGATATTAGGAGAAGTCATGTAAGTGTCTGCTTTATGACTTCATCATGCTCTTGAAGTTAAAAAAGGAAAAATCTCCACACCTAAAGAGTTGTTTCCTAAATATCTAATTATATGAAAATCACCATATATATATGCTTTTTATATATACTGTATTTTACAGTTTAACAGTCAACAGAATTTTAAAAGGAAACATTCCGCTGTGGAAGCTGCACTCAGCTGCACTGGAGATAAGATCAGAACTGGACCCATCAGAACTGAACCTGTCAGAACTGAACCCATCAGAACTGGACCTGTCAGAACTGAACCCATCAGAACTGGACCCATCAGAACTGAACCCGTCAGAACTGGACCCATCAGAACTGGACCCATCAGAACTGAACCCATCAGAACTGGACCTGTCAGAACTGAACCCATCAGAACTGAACAGTGCCAAGACTAAGAAAAACTACAAAATGAACACTCTTCTGAGCATCCCCGGAAATCCCTGACGCTGACCACACAGAGGAGCAGAGTGAAAAAATAAAGACCAACGTCATGTTCCGCACCAACAGCTGGAAAGAAGCTCCAGATGTTCTTTTCACCGCTCTGTTAAAGAGAGGAACATGCAGTGGCTGCCAGCTCATCATCCACAGCGGAGAACTGGACAACACTGAGCTAACCATTAACATCTACAACGGCACAGTCCTAATTCAAGGCAATGCTGAACACCTCCAACAGTCTGAGAACAATCTTATCAACCTGAAGACCACAGTTCATGAAGAAAACAATGTCATCACAAGCTTTTAACAAAACAGCTCCTGAGCCTTGTTCCTCCACTTCTCCAGCCCCAGAGTTCCCTCAACACGCTCTAGAAAGCTTAGCCATGCTGGAGTTCGGAGAACACAGTCTATCCTGGCTTCATGATGAACAGCTAGTAAACAAAGTGCAAGAGCACCAATAAAGCCAGGACCATAACGATGAGGAGACATGAGGAAGACTATCACGCTCTCAAAGCTCAAATCACTCTAATCAAAGAGGAAGCCACTCTCAGAGAAAACACCTTAAAGCTGGAAATCCAGCAACTCAGGGACGAGATCAGACACCTCACGAAAACACCGATCAACAACACAGATACCACAACACCACACACAAAAGAAACACAACCATCTCCTCAGTGGAAAAACAGGGCTCCTCCCTAAACCAACTCCACCCTGATGAACAAAACTCCATCAGAGTCAACATGACGTCCCTGTGACAGACACACAACCTCCCCGCCCCAAACAAACAGACGGGAGCAAAATAATCATACTCATGGACTCTAATGGCAAATAGATCAAACCCAGAAACAGCTTCTTCAGAAAGGCAGCCTGAGGAATCCCGAATGCATCACAATGCATGTTCTTTGTGGTGAAATAAGTGTTAAAATGAGATAAAAACGACACGGCCATGGACTGCGTGTGTAGAATTGAAGAACAGTTACCGCTAGACTGAATTCTTCTATGCAAGCGTTATGAAAGGACAGATTTTTTCCTTCGTGATTGTTACTCTGGATCTGATGGAGCCCCGTTAACGGGATTGAATAGTGAAACTGGTGATTCATTTCAGACAAATTTTGTGATGTAAATTAGCCCTTTTTCCATTGTTTTACACTAAATTACAGATCTGATGGGAGAAGATTAATATTTTATGTAGGTACTTAATTAGTTGTAAATCTGCTGAATTCAGGCAAAAAATCCTGGAGATTCTCCAAGTTCACTTGGGTCTGTATGTTGTTATTGGTAATAGGGGTCTAAGCAGGTTTTCGGATGAACACACAAATGTTTTGATTCTTTATAATGCATTTTCTCCTACTTTTCATGAGGGATAGTCACAGCACAGAACTACGTCGGCTCATGAAAAAAAAAAGATCCTGAAAGATACCAAGAAAACAGAATCTCAATAAACAAAAGCAAAGAGCAAAGAAGAACTTCCAGAAAGAAGAAAAAAGACGAAAAGGCCATTGGCAGCAGCAGCAAAGGAGCAGCACAAGAAAATCAAAGAACAAGCTTGCCTTGAGGAGGAGGTTCCGGCTGAAGCAGGTTGAACGTGGTACTCCTACGTCTCTACGTCTGACCTCCCGACCCCACAGGTTAAAACCCGTCTGGTTGTGAATGCACAGAGAGACAGAAAAGCAGCACGTTTACCCCATCAACTGGCTTTGCATGTTAAAAGACCCAGTACGATGCAGTTAGGGGAAGTTAAAGGATCCCTACCCAAGCATCCTGAACAACATGTGCATGTGGTGTCCAGGATTGTGAAGGATTGTGTGTGCAGTACCAGGAAGTACTCGTTCTACAGCGCTACCTAGAAGGAAACTGTTTTCTGCTGAGGCAAAGGAAACCATTCTGGCAGTGAGGTCAACCTCAGAAAACTTTTCAAGGAAATGGCAAAGAAGTTAGTTACGGGAGTCTTGTCCAGTCTGCAATGTGTGTTCAGTTCAAGCTACGCAAAAGGAAACTGAAGAAATGTGTAAAACTTGAAAATTACATAAAGGGAGGACAAAAGCCACATTCTCAAAATAAAAAAAGGAACAAAACTAAACATGGCCCTGGGTTTCTAATGCGAAAATCAGTCAGACAGGCCTGGGGAATATTCCGGGTAGAGAACTCTGACCTGAAAACTGAACACATGAAATTCACTCACACGAGACCTCGAAATGTCCAGCTGTTGACAACCAAATACAGGAAATACTGCGTCTGCGTTTACTGTATTAATGTGCAATAAAAAGTCCAAGCACTGAAGAGATTGATGGAGGACCTTTCCAAAAAAAAAAAAAAAGAACTGCTCCTAGAAGAAAATTCTTTCATCCTTCTCTCCAAAGTCAGACTGTGCCTGAGTCCAGCAGCAGAAGTGTAGTGTAGTGTAGTGAGCACATGATAAGGGATAAGTGCAAGGACTTGGAGAAGACGCTGAGATCTTTCTTCTCTCCTCAGAGCCTACTGCAGGAGGAAGTGACATGGTGTGCATGGAACAGAGTTACGAAGGAAAATGGAAAGGTTCATCGTTTGGAACACGTAATAAAGAAGCAGATGAAAATGACCAGAGCTAGTACGCTATCGTGTTAACAGTAATGTAGGCGAAGGAGAAAAATAAAGCTGTGACAACATTCAGCGTGAAGTTCTGCCCATGTAACGTTAGCAACACATCACATTTTCTATTAATTGTAACCGCTGGAACATAAAAATTAGGCCCTGAATGATTGTTTCGAAGTCTGGCAGAGAACTCTATGCTATTCGTTTAGTTTAGGTTGCAGGCTCTTGCCAAGCTGGTGTGCTGCTAATGTTACTTAAGATTCTGTCCATGGAACATTAGCACAACTTTTCTCTGAAGCTGTTAAATCACCTTGAAACAGATCCTAAATATGCTGAAATGGTCATGAAATAATTCACTGTCTGTCTAACATTCAAACTTTCAAACATGAAGTCAGGGATTTCAGATTTCAGGATTTCTGTCCACTTAACATTAGCAACATGACCAAACATTTAAACCCCTTTACTGACCAGATTATGATTCCTTTTAGTGAAGAAAGGCCAAGTAAAACAGAAAGAATAGATTGCTTTTAGATTTCATCAGAAAAATGGATGGGATCATTTCTGCCCACTTTCTGTAGAATATGCCACGTCCCTCCTCATCAGGAGACACTGACAAGTGGAACGCCCTGCTGAGCTCCACAGACCAGCCCAACCCCGCCATCACATCCTCCGACACTACGCAGACCTGACATCAGCACAGCAACTAAAAACAGCACAAGTACAGAAACCCCGCCCTACTCTGCAGCGGCCCCACCCACCACCACCACAACCACGCCTACATTACCAGAACTGGGAGACAGTGTTTGCCTTCTCACCGCCCTGTATGACAAACTACACACACACAGGTCTCACTCAGTGCTAGTACTTCTCAACAGAACTATATTCATAAATATTAAACCACTAATTAAAACTATTTTAATACTTACAATAATTACAATGTAGAGTAAATGTAGAGCTTAGGATAGCAATGATAAGAACAGCAATCTGAGGCTATCAGGGGCACAGACTCACTGAAACTGGACAGCTGAAGATTAGAGAAAATCAGCTGGTCTTTTTCCAGTCTTCTGCTGTCCAGTTTCAGTGACTCTGTGCTCATGATAGCCTCAGATTCCTGTTCCTGGCTGACAGGAGAGGAACCTGATGTGATCTTCTGCTGTTGTAGCTCATCCACCTCAAGGTTTGATGTGTTGTGTGTTCTGAGATGTTTTTCTGATCACCACAGTTGTAAAGAGTGATTATTTGAGTTACTATATCCTTCCTGGCAGCTCAGACCAGTCCATTCTCCTCTGATCTCTCTCATCAACAAGGTGTTTCAGCTGCAGACCCTCAGCTCACAGGATGTTCTTTGTTTTTCGCACCATTCTGTGTAAACTCTAGAGACTGTTGTGTGTGAAAATCCCAGGAGATCAGCAGTTTCTGAAAACCTCAAACCAGCCCATCTGGCACCAACATCCATGCCACGGTTAAAGTCACAGAGATCACACTTTTTCTTCATTCTGATGTTTGATGTGACCATTAACTGAAGCTCTTGACCTGTATCTGCATGATTTTATGTGTTGTGCTGCTGCCACGTGATTGGCTGATTAGAGAACTGCATGAATGTGCAGGTGTACAGGTGTTCCTAATAAAGTGGACGGTGAGTGTATAATAGTTAGCTTTACTGCTGTTACTGTTAAATTGTTCTGTATTGTCTTATTTTCTCTGTGATATTTTTTATACCTTTACTTTTATTTATATATTTCATTTAATATCCATTATCTTCATTATCTTAATATCCATTATCTGTGTTCTTCAGCCTTTGGAAACAAGAGCAAAAACACACACCCAAACACACACGTACTCAAACACACACCCAAACACACACCCAAACACACACACACGCAGATATGGTATCAGGGGACAGAGATAATGGAACAGCGCTGATGGAATCTTGTGTGCTGTTTGAATTGCTCTGATCTCGGTGCTTTATAACGGTGATATTTTTCTGTATGTCGCTGTTTAATCGTTGGTGATACGACAGAAAATGTGGATGCTACATGTGCACGTGTGTGTTTTTACTGTAAATCTGAGGCAGAGAGAAAATGGTTCAAATGAACGGTTTGAGAAATGAAAGATGTGCTTTATTTAGCAGAAATACACCATATAACCAAAAGTATGTGCACCCCTGATCATCACACCCATATATGATTCTTCCTCAACATGTTACCACAAAGTCTGAAGCACACAATTGTATAGAATGTCTTTGCATGCTGTAGCTTTACAGTTTCAAAAGAAACAGAAATAAAACATGGCAAATTTTGTAGATATATCTGTTTTCTACTCAACATGTGGTGTTTAAGTCTAGTCTTCCTCGAGGCAGTGGCGTTGTTTAGCTGTGAGATGGACGGCAGTGTGGATTATCTCTATATCCAGATTAGTGTAAAGCTGCATGTGACGGTGTCTCCGGTGTTAAACTGAACAGATTAGAGTGACTATACAGCGTGTAGTAACCATCACTCCATACGTTACATGGACATCTTCTTATAGTGAAGATACAGGAATGTCTTAGCCAGAACTCTGAACTCATAAAGCCAGATGCATAAATAACAAAACACTGCAGACGGAGCTGAAGATCAGCAATTAACATCACATATCATATTCTAATATAGCCATTAATAAAGATGATATAATAAAAAAGCAAGTGCTATGCAGAAGCTGTAATGTATTTATTATTATTATTATCATTATTATTATTGTTGTTAAGGCACCACATCTTTTCTTCTTCCTTATTTTTCATGCCTGTGATCTGTTTTCACACTTCAATATCTATCTTGCAAAAAAAGCACCTGTTATGGATATTGAAGAGTATATTGTAATATTTCTTTTTCAGAGAGTATATTCTCTGTGTGTGTGTGTGTGTGTGTGTGTGTTCTGCAGGTGTTCTCCAGGTGCTGGAGCTAGTTAGTGTACATGTCCTTGGTTCAGCAGGTTCTCCTCACCTGGCTCTTCACCCTGGTCTTCCTCATCCTGTTGGTTACTGGAACTGGTTCCTCCTCTTCCTCCTCCTCTTCCTCACACTGGGGTGAAGGTGGTGGACCAGTGCCGAGTGGTCAGAGCATCACGGTGCTCCAGACCCGCGCTGGAAGATGGTTATTCTGCACCTCCAACTTTATGGTAGCAGTTTGAGAAAGGTCCACATATGGGTGTGAAGGTGAGGTGTTCACATACTTTTGGTTATATAGTGTAGAAATGTGTAGCAGTTTCAAAAACTTGTTTTTTGCCAAAATAAAATTCACCTGGTGTGCAGGACTTTGCTGATCAGTAACTGCATGACAAATTAAAGGAAAAGCACCTTAAGTGTCTTAGTACAGCCACCACGAGCCATCAGAACAGCGTCACTGTGCCTCGTCACAGGTTCCACTCCCATCACCATGCGGTGAAGCTGAACGTTTTGTTGATTTACAGCGATACTTCACCGCTGTTGTCCTTTAACTTGTCACGCATTTGTCCCACAGTAATTCAGTTCAAAACACTATTCTTCTTCAACCAGAAGGAAACGTGCCACATGACACAAACGATAGGCTTCCTGTGCTTCTGAGACATAATAAAGGATGTTGTGTTGTTCTGCTCTGCAGCAGTACTGCCTTCATCACACACTCGGGTCCTATCACACTCCACAACTCCACTCCACAGCTCCGTCAGCATTCACTGCCACTCTACAGACTTCGCAGCTGACCTTATTTCATCTTCTTAATGTATCTGAGTTTAAACAGAGTAAGTGAAATTGTGTGTAGTTCATGTTATAATCGTACAGTCTGAGAGTGAGCTTGGCGAGACAGTAAAAGAGAATGAACCCAGGACATGAGCGCATCAGAACAAGGACAGTGTGGTGGGGAAATCAACAGACGCATCACTGATCAGTGAAACACATATTTTTCAGCAGGAAAGGCGACTATTCAACAGCTGAAAACGTTCATCTCAGCGTCTTAAACACAAACATCCTCCCAATACGCTGCTCAGTTATCTGAGGATACGGGGCAGAAAACATTCAGTTCACACCATTTCCTCCAAACGTAGTCGATTAGAGCTTCTCCACTGACGCCACACAGGGAATGACGTGTAAAAGATGCTCACAGCTACCAGTTTATCAGCGTGTAAAAGGTCTTCAGCATCATTGTGCTGAACTGGTTACTGCTGTATGAGCTTCTCTTACACGACAGCTACATTAGCTACACGTACACTGTTCACTACAACACTAAAGAAGCAACTCGACCCAGTCCTCACAGGGAAAGTTACTGATTAATGACCGAAATATCTTTATTTATCTGTATTCATTATTAAAGCATTGCTGTGGTGTTTTAACCCGTCTGTTCCTGCTTTCTACAGTCATTATCATTATTATTAATTGAATATGCGCTCTGTAAATTACTCTGCATTCTTCGTACCTGTTGAAATCAGTAAATGCACCTGTTGCTCTTGTTTGTTTGGTTTTACTCAGAACATGAAGCTTTTAAATGTGAAGATGCTGGCTACAGTCCTCTTCTGCACTTTCTTTAGTGTGTGTGTGTGTGTGTGTGTGTGTGCGCCAGTCACATACATGCTGGTTACTGTATCAGACTGTCATATATAAAAGGCCTGATATAGCCATGACTATATTCATCCAGGTACCACAAAGATTTTATTCGACTGCTGCTTTAATCAGTCCATCATCAGAACAAAGCCCATGAGCGGACGCTCTAACTGCAGCACGGGGCTGTGCTGGATTTTGGGGGAAAACTCTGAACACAAAGTGGATTCTCTGTGCCATAAATCATCAAATAAAACGTACAAAATTAAGTGTCTTTTAGTGCAAGAGCAACGAAAAAAACATCAAGCATTTTATTGTTAGATCAGCTAGCTCGCTCAGTCACACACCCCTCTCACACACCGACTGCCCTGAGCTCACTGTAACACACACACACACACACACACACGCAGGTTAATCCAGCTTCACCTCTGGCCATGCTGAGTGGCTTACGGTTCCTAGCTCAGCTCCTGATCTCACCTCGGGATCAGTCTCCGGCTGCAAATGCAAATTTAACAAAACACATGTGGACAACAGTACAAAATAATAAACCTCCTTGTGCAGTGATCCTATGCTTTTAATCTTCATTTATCGTTAAACATAGTTGTCTTACGGTCTACACAGAGTAAGTGGGGAAAGTTTCTGGATTAATGACAGTGGACACATGGAACAGGAGGGTTGGGACAGCCCACACGGTGAAGAGAGTCAGTCTGCAGTACGCACACCATCGGTCAGTGTAGCCCTTGTTTACATGACAATAATCCAAATCTCAACAACTTTTTTATTACAAGGTTCTTAATTAGATAGAAATCAAACTACACATTTTCTTAGAAAAAATGTTATATACACTACAGTGCTGACAAAAATGGAACAAAACAACACAAACTTGATATAAATAAGCTCTATGGAAAAGCCTGGAGTCATTAAAAGAAGTCTGTCTCATCTCATCTTAAAAATATATATGTTCATGTCAGCTCTAATACACAACTATAGCCTACAACTTAAAAATATATTATTCAAGGACCTGTTTGGGTTTATTTTTATCCGACCTGCAGGGTAGCAGTGCAGCTGGCCCTAAGTGCTTATGATAGTTCACAGTTACAGGCAGGCACTGAGGAATGTTATTCGCTACATTTGCTGTGTATTCGATCGGTTACGGCCAAACTGGACATCCTTCCGTCTCGCTCTGCTGTTGGAGTCAGACCCACCTTTCCTCTTAGCGTCACCTCTTTGCATCAATAGAAATAAAAAGTCAACCCAAAAAAATGATAAAAACAAGAAAAAACAAGAAGATAAAACCGAAAAAGCCGTTAAAAACAGTTATGTACAAATCAGCATAAAAAGTCTTTCTGCTGTTCACGAGAAAGGGGACTGAGCGGCTGGTGGGGCCGAGTGTCCTGCGGGGTGACCTTTGGGTGAAGAGAGTCTGAGGCTCTGTCTGGCCAAGACGCCTGAGGCTGCGGCTGCTGCTGCGGCGGCTGAGATTGAGGCAGAACTGATTGGTGAAGACTCTGTGATTGTGATGGAAATGATTGGCACACGACCTGCGGCTGAGGCAGAACCTGCGTTTGAGACGAGCCCGTCTGGGGCAGAGCCTGTGACTGGGGCGAGGCAGTCCGACTGTCCGAATGTCCAGAGCTGGTTTTGGGATTGTGGGAATAAACGTGTTTCGCTGTTGAAGTAGTGTGTGCATGTTTGGTTGTGTTGGGCGCGTGCACCTGTTTGGTTGGCATCATGCTAGACGAGTGGGTCGGTTTGAACACGATGGAAGAGTGGCCATGTTTGCCTGCTGAGCTGGAGTGTGTGTGTTTGATTGACGTAGAGCTGTAGGTATGTTTGGGTGGCATGGATGGCTGCGCGTGTTTGGTTGGTGTCGTGGTGTGTGTGTGCTTCGTCGGAGCAGAGCTCAGGCCGGGCGTTGACCGTGGTGTGAGTGTGTGTGAAGGAGCGACTGAGGGATGGTGTGCTTTGGCTTGGTCTGATGCAGGAGCAGACGGCGGTGTCACTGCGCTAGACGAGGGGACTTTTGGCGTCCTGTCAGGGAGAAGCTCCGCTTCCTCCACCTTGATCTGGGGCACAGGGGGGGCGTCTCTGGCCTGTTTGGGGTCTGTGAAGGTGGGAGAACCTGGCACACTCTGAGCTTCACACACAGGATCCTGTTTGATGAACGTGGAGGGGGAGGTGACGGTCTTCTTGTCCTCGTCCCGCTTCTCGTCCTCTGCGTCTTGGTGGTACTGTTTGAGGCGGACGTGCCAGGCCAGGCTGCACACGGCCGACACCGTCTTAAACTGGTGGACCACGCTGCGCGGGATGTAGTAGATGTCGTTGTCATACAGCTGGATCCGAGCGTAACGGATGCCCTCACGCCTCAGCTGGTTCAGCTTGGCATCATCCACCCACTGGACACACTGAGGAGAGGCACAGACGCACCTGTTAACACACTCAACAGTGGCCACATTATTAGATACACTTAGTGTACAGCTAACACACTGTCTCTCTGTATGGGACCAGTGTGTGGCACGTTAGCAGGTCATGAGTAACCTGATTATGCGCATGGTGGGTTAATATACGCTTA
>CM040471.1:22593811-22606170 GCA_022758105.1 Pangasianodon gigas | reverse complement strand
GTGTGTGTGAGTGTGTGTGTGTGTGTGTGTGTGTGTGTGTGTGAGTGAGTGAGTGGTTAAAGTGACCCACAGTCTTTCAGCAGATAGTGAGTGACAGATCACACTCAGTTCTCCAGCACTGTTAAACCTGCAGCTCTGCTTTGTGCCACGTAAAATCTCCGTCTGTCCAAAGTGCCATCAGACGTCAGAATGATATCTGAGCTCCAAATGTCAGCTGTGGAGCTCGTTGCCGTGACGCTACTCAAACATCTGGAGATAAACTCGCACACTTTCTTGGACTTGTCAGGGATGGTTGTGTCTGAGATGAAGTGTTGATCTGGCGTGTATAGTGATGATCCACGCGTTCAACATCCATCCATCTGAAAACGACTGAAAGTCATCCAGTGTGATCAATTTAAGGCGTTTCTCTGTAATCTGCTTCCATGCGGTTTGTAGGGTGTTTTGGTGTTTGTGAAAAGTTTGTGCCAGTGTTAGCTGCTGTGGCTCGCTTCACTCCCAGCACCTGCAGCCTGCATCACAGCCTCGTGCTCCTCTGAGGGATGCTCCTGCAGCTATTTTATTCAGTTTGTGGTACTGAAGTTTGCAGTGCTGGTGCTGTTCCTCCACACGCTTCCTTTACGTATACTACACTCTGCTGTTTTACTTTTCTGCTCCTTCAGTGTGAAACACCTCCACACACACGTTACAGCAGCAACTTACAGACATTTCCTTTAAACCTGGAGATCAGCGGAGGACGTGAGAAGCAGCGGTGCTGGAGAGCTGGAGCTCATGTGCATACAGTAAACAATAAAACAATAAAACAGTCCCTGTTCTTTGGAATATCTTCTCAAAAATAAAAAGAATGATGAATGTACAGCAGCTTTTATTCCCGCTTGGCAATTTAGTTGCGATGTGGAGAGTGAGCTATCGGACTGCGATGAAGATCAGACTTTCCTCGCTGACATGAGGTCAGACAAGCTTTTTCTCTCTCTCTGTAAAGCAGCTTTTCACATCTTGCTTTTTATACATGTACAGTGATGAAGAGCAGCTCGAAACAGCAGCACAGACAACGAGCACATCACGACACACACGCAGAGGGAGAGATGGAAAAGAGAGAGAGAGAGAGAGAGAGAGAGAGAGAGAGAGAGAGAGAGAGAGAGAAGGGATGAGCCAGAAGCCTAGCCAGCACAGCAGTAAATGGCTCAGTGACCTTGACATTGCCCAGAACACCACGACTGCAGCTACACACACACCCGCACTCACTCACCACAGCAGGAATACAACACACAAACACCAACAAACAGCCTGCAACACATCAGGGCATGAACTGAAACTCTTTATCTTCCTTATTATTGCTCATCACTGCCAGTGACATGGTGCTGGCTGAACTGGTGTTCCAGCTGTGTGGGCCGGAGCAACACAGCAGCTGCTTCTGCTCGGCCTGGGCAACCGAGGGCACCGAAAACCCACACGTCACTGCCGTCAGCAAACACACACAATAATCCTCACTCCTGGAAACAGAAGGCCTGTCATGTGCCTCTGTCTCATCGAGGACAGAAAAAAAGGAGTGGAGTGGCACAAAAAATACCCTTAACACACATCTGCATCACCGTGTAACAGTACACTGACTGACTTTAGCTTTATTTTACATTTCTTTTTTATTCCTATCTTACACACATTTGTAAACCTTCAAGACACTTCAATTACGTGTGTCTGTGGTTTTGAGTAAAGAAAAACAATAATTTGTTACAAAAACAATAATGTGTTAAACACACTGCGTCAACAAAAGTGTTGATGCAGTGTGTTTAAGTGTAAAAAGAATCACCAGGTCAGATTGCTTAGGTTGTGCTGACGGAAACAGATACCAAACACCAGCATGGCAAACATTTTAAAAGCTTTAATGCTGTTTTCTGACTAAAGGCTGTAACCCAACCACCGACTAGTAAAAATCACAAAAGCATCACAACAGAAGAATGCAGCAGGTCGGTGATGTCAGTGGGTCACCAGCTTGATGCAGTTACTGCAACCAAATATTAAGCATTATTTACGTTAAGACTGTCTGTTCCAATACTTTTGCTCAACTAAAATTTGTGTAGCCTGCCACAGAAGGTGCCATGTTCTAAGTTATTTAACACGTCTAGATGTAAATATCAGGAAATAAAATCTGAAGTTCTGATCTATCATCTCATATTCATCTTCTGATCTCAAACCCAAATGTCTTCAGTGTATAGCAAAAACAAGAGAGCTGGCTTTGCCGTTCCAATACTTTTGGAGGGGACTGTGTATATAGCTGCAAGTGGCAATCTGCGGGGTCCAAGCACCTTTACTCTGATTTATAGGCTCAGGCTTCCATCTTGTGGTGGAATGTTTCTGTATTAGTCATTAACAGCCTGTAACAGCATAAATTGGGCTGGCTCTTGAATGTGTTACGCTACTGGGCGTCGCAAATATATCAGAATTTCATCACACGTTGCAGCACACCAGATTTTTATACACTGAGAATAGAATCAATAGATTTATTAATAAATTTATTTTTATTTTGTTTAAATGTGATCCTCTGATGGCAACCCAACACCACTGGACATTTGGCTTTTATCAGACAGCACATTAAATTTATTAAACCCACAGCCCACACCCACATGCACGTCTCAGCCCTGTTTCAAATCTAATTAAAACAAATCTCAACCACAGTCGATTAAAGAAACAGTAATTACACAACAGTCAGGTCATTATTAGTTTGTCCACTAATCTGAGACAAGCGGCGTTCGGTTCCAAGAGTGCACTTACTACAGGCTGTCAATCAGTCGGTGTGTTACCACGGCAACACACAACGCTCTAACCAGCTGGGAGAAGTGTTCACTGACGGAGCAAAAATAAACAAAACATTTGGCCATGTTGTGTCTGAAACATCAGTTACTGCGTGTGAACTTCTTGTTTGTACACAACATCTGTTGTGTAAAAGCGAGCAGGAGTTGCGTTGTGGTGAACATCAGCACGGCTGGGATCACCTGCGGCATCGTATCCAAACTCCTGCTCGTGCAACGCTGCTTAATGATCCTAAACATGACACGTGTGCTGAGTGATGATATTCCACGGGAAATATACAGGATAAAAGCACGTAAACAGAGTCACAGCCATCAGCTCAGTGTGTTGATATTCTGGCAGCGCTGATGAAACCCGGACCCTGTGCAGTATCACCATCCTGTCTCGTCAGGAGATACCGCACATTACTGCGCTCATACAGCCCAGAAATCAGCAGCACTGTGGCTCAAACACTTACACACAGCTATGTATAACGTCATACTGTACAGATCTCTGACATACTGCTGAGCAATTATAGCAAAAACAACAAGAATACTGTCTCCACTCATATTCCACATGATCTGCCACGACACATCACCACACACACACACACACACACACACACACACACACAGTCAATCTACTCCAATAACGCTGATCAGTAGCTGGCTACACGTTCTGCTACTGCGGCTCGGAGTAAATTAGTTTAATAAACAAGCGTCTGAAATGTGGACTCAGCTCAGATTCATAGACTGATGCTGCCATCTTGTGGTGTGATATTACACTGTGATAAAGTAACAGTTCACTATAAAGTACAAATATATTGCCATAACTTCATATTTTCAGAATTACAGAATCTCCTCCAACATGTGACTAATCGCTGGATATCGCATTAATATCATACAGCGACTTTAATATCATTATAAAGCACAAGCCTCTCAACCACAGTCCATGAACGTGCTGTAGATCAAACACTATTTAATCGCTGTTCCTCTACATCACCCTGGTTATGTACAAGGAGATGTTAGAGGAACATGTTTCAGGTTCTGTGATTGTGATGGTAGCTCAGTGCTAACCCTGTAAAATCCCTGCTGAAAGCTGAGGGACATGGCGGCCATTTTTGTTGAGTAACTCAGTCATCCTCAGAAGTACGGAGATTAGATATAACAGTGCAGTACGGCTAATTTCAGCTCTATCCAGCGCGGAGATCCTGAGAAACAGTTATTAAGCTGAACTCCGCCCTCTGTGGGTGACCGTGCCTCAGACCTTGCAGATATCTTCAAAACTCTGCACTGAACATGGCACTGCATCTGCACTTCCTGCAGATCAGTCCTACATTACAGCTGTTTGAGTAACTCCACCCTACTAGCACTGATTGGCATGTGGCGGCCATATTGTTTTACAAAGCTCAGCATGTTTCTGATCATTAATTTGATCAGTAATATGGCACAGATTTGGTAAAGATATTAAACATGAGCAGTTTTCGAATGATTAATCCGGCAGATTCTCACCTCCAAACACAGCTCCTGTCCTGAAGCGTGATCATTACACAGCGTAGAGGAGCAGCGTAGCGGTGAAAATAAAAGCTTTTACAGCTGAAATGCAGCCGCTCATGATGTGCTACTACACGTGATGATGATGTTGTTGATGAAGAACAGTCTTATTGTTTAGTCTTACATCACACTCTACAGCTTCACGCTCTCCCTGACATCAAGCACGTGTGTACTTTTCTCAATAACATGATCAGTAAATTCAGTCCTGCTGTTAATCCTCTCCATGTACACACACTGCTCTGCTCATCATCATCAGCTGGTTAAACACTCAGTGTGTTACCTTTTCCTTTTGAAAGGAGACTTTGGCATGTCAGTGACGGGGATCATCTGCTCTCCCGGCCGAACCCACATGATCGGCCCGTCATCACTCTCTGTAGGGCTCTTCAGCTGCAGACTGGAGAACGTTCCCCATGGCAACGTCCGCTACACACACACACACACACACACACACGTGTCAGTGCAACGTGTTAATATAAATTAAATACAAATTTCAGGAATGTTTTAACTCTTGCTTCATTTATATAATTTATATACTATACACACACATTTATACATCTGTAAAACTTTAGCTAGAAACAAAACCTTTAAGTTTAAGATGGTCATCTACTCACACAGCAATTAATCCACTCCATATGGCACAGTATATACACTCACTGTCCACTTTATTAGGAACACCTGCACGTTCATGCAGCTAACCAGTCAGCCAATGGCTGTACAGGTGTTCCTAATAAAGTGGACGTTGAGTGTATATAGTGAATATGGCATATATTCAGACAAATGATCATCAAATGATATTTCCGCAGGTCCGTCCAAAACCTGTCCAGCGTACTCACTTCGAGGAAGGGGGACTGCTGTAGCATGCCGAGGAACTCTGGGAAGTAATCCCCCACCTCCTCATCCACGGCTCCCACCAGGCTGATCTGACGCATGGCCCCGGCGCGGTACGTCCCGTGAGAATAGGTTCTCTTTACCTGCGGAGAGGAGAACAGACGATCAGACTATAACCTGACTCTGTAACCTGAACTCCACCTGACCTGGGAGGAGCCGCACCTGCCGCCTCCACTTCATAATAAACACAGTTTCATTAACAGTATGCGTGTGATTAAAAGGCTTTCCACACGACGGTCAGCACTCTGCTCCACCTCTCTCCAGCTTCACGGATAAAACGTCCTGCTCAGGGAGCTTTTACACAGCAGGGGAAAATGACAACTTTTTTTTTATAACAATAATAATGAATAAAATAATTTTAAAAACTTTATTTTGGCTGAAATGTATTTGTGCCCCAAGCCCAAGCCACTCGGGTGGTGTAAGGTAAAGGTGTAGGCGAGTTCTGCTGCGACGGACGAACTCAGCGCTTCTGTCTCCGCTCTGAAAACAGCGTGTGGGAAAACAGATTTTTTAATCACAGAGAGAACTGGATAAGAGGCGTGACGTGCGCAAGCTCCAAGTTATTTCAGGATTACAACACGTGTGAAAGGCACGTTTCCGTCTGGAGATGGAGTTTCTGCTGTTCCTGCTCATCAGAGAAGCTCAGACACAGCACACACATAATTCAGAAACCGCCAGGACAGTCACACGTCTACTCACAAAATATCTGTGTTCCTGCGTCACTGCTGAAACCCCAGACTTCTGCTGAAGCCAAGGAACAGCGTTTTACTGTAAAGGTAACAATCCGTCACGTACAGAACCGAGACGCACCGTGACCTCCGCAGTCACAACCACATCGCTGCAGGGAGACGCCGGAGCAAAACTGAGCACACTCTCGGAATGGGAGGGGCAAACTCTCTCCCCCTGTCAATCACAGCGACACCAGCCAATCACAGGCTAGCTCAGTCTGGAATTATAGCGATTCTATATTTTGAAAATCAAAACAGAAAATGACTAAAAAGCGTGTAGAGTGGAAGAGTACAGTGCAGTTAAATCAACAGAGCATTAGACGAGAGTGAGAAAATGTTCCAGACTCACCACTATCACCATTCTGATAAACAAAGCTCGTGCGTGTGTGTGCGTGTGTGTGTGTGTGTGTGTGTGGCTAAAGCTAGTCAGACCAGAAGAACATGTTCTGCGCACTCTTTCTTTAAGGTCCGTCTCCCCCTCTCCGAGGCGTGAGTGGATTCTCCCAGGCGAGCGTCGTCTCCACAGAGAGCTGCGTGACTGACGCGACGTCTCGCGATCGGCGTCTCGTGTTTCAGACACGCCCCCTACGCTCACACTGGCAGGGTTTAACACCACCACTCGGGTCTGAAACGTGTGTGCTAATGTTTATTCAGCCATATTTAACATCGTTACGTTCTAACGCACAGCTTTTATTTGGTTAGAGCTGCTCAGAGTCTGAATGGATCCCACACACACACACACACACACACAGCAGTTATTATACCTTTATAACAGTGCATGTGTAAGTAATGGAGAATGGAAGCCTGAAGCTCTGCCTGAATATCTGCCTTTTCCAGTTTCAGCTGATCCAGTCCTCAGGGCTGCACAGTGCCACAGCGCTGCTGGCTTATGTGAGGAAAAATGACTCTCTGTGAAATTAAATATTAATTCACTCGCACGTGTGATCATTTCTGCCACTAATGATAAACAGTAACACTGTTGTACTCTGCTGTAATCTGACTGCACTCCTCCAATCTAACACACTCTAGACTGAAGCTTTGCTCTGACTGTTTTATGACCAAGCTAACAAGGTGATGTTCAGGTGAAGCGCTGTCACGCACGACGCCCAACATAACTGACACTGCACTTATGAAACGTGGTGACATTTAACGGCGTGGTGAGACGATACGGCGTCCTGCACGTGCAGCTGCGGATCTCCAGTAACATCTCAGTCACATCTCCGTAACATCTCAGTGACGGTGTTAGCAGACTGTCAGGCAGCATGGACGCGTAGTTAACGTAGTTAATAACAGCATGAGGGGCTGTTTATGTCAGCACTTTGGTTTGTTTCAATCCTGCGAGTCTTGTATGCGTTGTTTTTTTTTCTTCCATGCGAATTTATTTTTCTAAACAGTCTCTAGAGTGTTTTTATTAGAAGTTTCTAAATTCATGTTTCTGTATTAAGCTGAGAGCCTGTTAATGGAAGGAAACGACGTATCACTACAGCTGTAATATTAACGTATTGTCTCGAGACACCGCCGTATCACACCTTTACTCTGTGTTACACACCTACTGATCACAGAGATGACTGGAAAGCTGCACTGATTAGTTGATTACATCAGCAGGGGTATTTATAGCAGGCGTTTATAATGTTATATAAGCACAGGGATCTGTGTTTCTGGGTGGACTGTAGTACACTCCCGACGCCGCAGGAGAGCCGCTACAGCCCTGCGTCTGTTCCTGTCTCCTCTGAGAGCTGTGTGTGCATGACTATTCACTCTGCACAGGAATCACATCAACAAATAACTCATTTAAACCCTTTTTTATTTCTTTTCTCTTTTTTTATGGATTATGAAAAGTTGGAGCGTTCAGATCAAACCCTGCCGGTCCGAGCTGAATGAATTCATGCCCCTTGGAAGCACGAGCTACAGAACCCATGAGGGCATGTGGTCTTCTCTCTGGAATAAATAACTTAAATCAGGCCATGCTATTAATAAACACCAATCACACTGGATGCGTGCCTTTTTTATGTGCAGTGATCATCCTGATTGCTGAAAACATATTTATTTAGTCAGTGTTTTCTGAGGTGAAGGAGCAGGTCTGCAGGGTTCACAGGCATACAGTGTTGTGGTGAACTGGGATGTTTGGATGCTCTCTCCCTGCTTGCTCTCTGCACACAAAGTACAACAGCATACCTAATAATCTGTCTCTCTCTCTCTCTCTCTCTCTCATCCCAACCCCTCAGCCCCCTTCCCTCCATCTCTCTCTCTCTGTTACACAAGATACACATGCTACTCCTGAGTTGCTAGTGATACTGAATCCTTCTGCTCTCTGGACCTGCCTGATCCATCCTGATGCTTGGAGCCTTATTCACCTGGAAACCACTCTCTGCTGCTGAGGATGGCCCCAAATGATTAGCCTAAAGATCACCATGAGATTACTGTGGATGGTACTACACAGAAACCTTAAGATAGATGTGGATGTTCTTCCTTGGATAGCCCAAAGACTGCACTTACTAAGAACAGTTTACACTCAAGTCTCAGCCACTGAACAGATGATAACTTCAGTCTGATATGAAAAAGTTAAAGTTAAAACTGAAATGAAATCAGAAATGATCCTGATGCTTATACTGAGGATCTCTGCAACACACTCTGAACTTGACCACTAACAGTGCTCTCACGCAGAAACCCTCCAACGGAGTCACTAAATAACGTATGATGGAGTATTTGAATAAATGCAGCTGTCACACAGCCATCTCCCACACACACACACACACACACACACACACACACACACACACACACACAGCTCCACCACCAGGGCAGTGAGAGAAGAGAACACGACACAATGCCAGGAGGAACCCACCTAAGCACTCAACACAAAGGTGTTCAGGAACCTGTGTAGAAGCTGGAGACAGGTGTGTACTGCACAGAACAGAGAACGATGCTCTCCATGTTCATCCACAAGGTCAAGCAAAACTGGATATTATGATCACAGGCAGAAACAGCGAGTTTAACACTCGCTCAATCAGCTAACACTACTACAGAACTCCTCACTAGGTTTAAATAACAGGTCACTAACTGACATTTATTTACTGATAATCTCTTACAGCATGAGAATATCATCAAGTGTTTATCTCACCTGAACGAGACACTCACACTAACGCGAGGTGGCTGTGTTCAGTACATGTTTATGCTTCTGCACACTTTTTTGCAGCTGTGCATCTTCCCTGCATTTCAGGCCCTGATTAATCAGAATAAAGGCAGAATAAATATCCTCAGTCTGTCTCACTAACTGAAACACTCCGATGGTTAATTCATTCTGCTTGCTGTGTGTACGAATCGTTTTCCGTGTGAGGAATCGACTCCAAAGCTTTGCAGTCGACTCTGAGTTTTCAGTGAATCGACTCTTTTTAAGATCGACTTCGATGTGAACTGAGAGCAGGGTGGAGACTTGACACACAAAAGATATTGTTAAAAATATATCATGTGTGTTAGAGAATTACAGAGCTTCATTCTAGTCACACACGGTTCTGTGTAAAAGTCTTAGGCACATGTAAAGAAATGCTGTAGAGCAATGATGCCTTCAAAATTAATGAAATTAAATGTTTCTACATTTAAAAAAATCCTATAAAGAGCAGTACACAGTAATAAATGAAACAAAGTCAATATTTGGTGTGACGATCCTTTGCTTTTAAAAAAAATAAAGCAGTATCTCAGGTGCAGTGTGTGCAGTTTTATAAGGAAATGAGCTGTAAGTGTTACTGAGCATCTTGCAGAAGCAGCCACAGTTCTTCTGGAGACTTTGACTGTCGACTCGCTTCTTATTTCTGCAGCCTTCATTATGTTTTTATCTGAAAAGTGTCTCTTATGGAATCTGCACTTTAGTGTTTATCAGTGCTGTTGGGTTTTTATAAAACAGTTTAGTTACAAGCTAACTGATTTCAAACACTGCCTAATGTACACGCTTCATGACGCGAGTTCTGAGAAGAGAAAACGTTCGTCACAGATTAACCACTCGGCAGCAGAGAGAGAGAGGAACAGGACCATGACCGTGTGATAGAGCTAGAAACCTGCGTAAGGCAGGACAAGGCGAGACATGGCAGATAATAAGCAGATACACTGCACATGCACAGTTTCTCACATTAACCACAAACAAATGCTTAACTGCAATTTTACTCACGTGAAAACACACGTTATGTCACGGGAACAACAGTGTAGTGCAACGTAAAGAGTTCCTGTACGTTAGAGGAGGTCATGCTTCATAACAGTCCAACTAATCAATAATTAAAAAGTTTCCAGCTATTTTTATCATCCAATTTGATCACATTAGTTGCTGCAGCACAGTACACACCGCAGCCTTGAGCAAATGAAGGAGTCCAGACTTGCCAGTGGAAAGGAAAGTGTTTCACACACTCATCCTCGATCAATCTTATCTAATACACAACTGAAGACTTTAAAGCATGTGAACAGCTGCTAATGCGTGCCGAGTTAATGCACACTACAGCGTCTGAAAACATGCGGAAATACCCGCGATGGTTACAGGCAGCTCAGGCGTTTATAACATGTGGAGACAGGACAGGAGAGACAAAAGCAGAGCGAGGCAGTCTAACGCTACCGACCGCATGACATCAGTGCAGCATTTTCAGGCTGTGAATGCATCTGCTCGTGTTTTACATCACCTAATCACGAGGACCGCTGGCAATATCCACACGACACAAACACAACTCCGACCGCAATCCCACCTCAGTTACGCATCAGGAGACACGCAAAATTAAAAATCAAGGCCTGAAGTTTAAAAACCCACGTGATTATTCTGCTTTATTTTATTTCCCCTGCAAAAGTGGGACAGTTATTACAAATGCAGAAAGTATGTTATATAGATATAATTATATTTGTTATATATAAATCTATTTATATTATTGTATTTGTTATAAGTATAGACACTGCCAGCCCTTTTGACTATAAACATCAGTTAATAAAATCTTTCCAGCAATGTGAAGTAGGTTAAAAGGTCTCAACAAGCAGCACACTGTGCCACGATCAAAAGAAATTTTGGAAGAAAGGAGAAAATATATCAGTCTGGAAAGGGTTACAAAGCCATTTCTGAGGCTCTGGAGTGCCAGTGAACCACAGTAAGAGCCAATATCTCCAAATGGAGAAAACCTGGTACAGTTGTGAAGCTTTCCTGAAGTGGCTGGCCTAACAAAATTCCTCCAAGAGTGCAGACGACTCATCCAGGAAGTCACTAAAGAACCCATTTAAGGACATGGATCGTAGAACATCTAAGGATCTGCAGGCCTCACTTGCCTCAGACAGGGCTCATGTTGGTCAAAAAACACCCTGATGACCCCCAAGCCTTTGGGATAATGTTCCACAAATTGAAGGAACCATGAATTCTGCTCTTGAGGGAGAGTGTCCAGCCATCAGTCCATCATCTGAAGCTCAAGCGCAATTAGGATATGCAGCAAGACAATGATCTGAAGCACAAGAGCAAATCCACCTCTGAATGGCTCTAAAGAAATTACCTTAAACAAGGTTCATGCAAGCACCAGAACACTGTTTTCCAGAGGACCAGGGACTGAAAGCTTGAAAACAGCTTTCACACTTTACCAAATGTACAAACCCTAATTCACACCTAACGATCACTCTGCAGCACGAAACCCAAACCGGCTGCTTTCTTATTTTCAGTGGCAACCACCAACAGGGCCTCAGGTACTGATACACACAGCAAGATCATGCTGGCGTGGCGTCTGATGGAGGTCAAGTTTCTATTAATGGCACAGAGCGGGTGGAGCGTGGCGGTGTAGAGAGCTGGTGTAGAGAGCTGGGGTGAGGAGAGGACCCACACTGAACTGTATTCAAGACAACTGTGTTTTTAACCCTGAGGTCTACGGGGTAAACTGGGAAACTCCAGCAGTTATGTGTCCTGATATCAGGAGTGGGTGATCTGCCAAAAATATATCATGATCTCTTCAGGCTGGATCACGACATGATCACAATTATTCTTCGTGCTGTTTAATAAGACTATCTTACAAGTATCTTAAAGCCAGAAAACTAATTTCTCTGTAGCTCTACAAAGAAACATCTCCTCACAGAAGAAGAATAACAGAGACCACTTGGGCCAAACTATCTTATTCAGACAAATTATTAATAAAAAGCACTTCACAACAAAATGTAAACAATTATTTCTAAAATAAAATCAACCATGGATAGTATATTTAAAATAAAACACAAATCGCCTATTTTAAAACCGTTAAACAAAAATGTAATCCATCTCTGCTAATGTATTCTGTATTTAAACATATTTATATACTCACTAATCTGACAATCACCTTTCCACTTTCAAATACTCAAGACATTAGTAGAGGTGATGTACTTTATTATTTACTGTTTTTAAATACAGGTGCTGGTCATATAATTAGAATAT
>CM040471.1:22544938-22575071 GCA_022758105.1 Pangasianodon gigas | reverse complement strand
ATTCTCCCTGGAATTGATTAGCATGAGCTGGACACACTGTTCACAAATCTCACTAGGTTTTTGATTAATGCACTAATTTGATCTGCGCTTTAGTTAGAAATGTAAGTGGGTGGAGTTAAATGGTTTCTGATGCTTTTTTTTAGGAATCAGTGGGAGAAAGAATTTTGTTTGTAAGTGTGGCAGATTTCAGCTGTCAGTGGAAGACCTCAGCTAACACAGGTAGCGGGTGTGTGTGTGTGTGTGTGCTTTTTATTATCCAAAACCAACAAAATAACACAGAACAACAAGAGCGGAGGCTTGGCTGTGTTCCAGCGCCTTGCTCTGGCTTGCTCGTTCACACACACACACACACACACACACACACACACACAGGAAGCACTCAGTCTCGGCTCACTAACACTGAAGGAGAGAAAGACAGGTTGCTAATATAGCTCACACAGATAAGCAAAAGGTGTGCCATGTTAATTGCCCCCTAATGCATGCTGGGAAGTCGTCAGGCCTGCGACTGATTTCTCCCCTTGACAGGAGAGAAAGTCTGCCACTACCATCTGCTCCCCCGGCCTGTGAACCACGGAGAACACTGTAACGCCAGATACCAGCGAGTAATCCGCATGTTCGCATCCTTCACGCGGTGGAGCCGCTGCAGGGGGGCGTGGTCCAAACGGAGAGTGAATGGGTGCCCCAGTGAGTGTTCTCAGAGTGTGACACTCCTTCTCCTCAGTGATGTACAGCACTGGCTGGTCCTCCCCCTCCACTACCTGAAACAGAACTCCCCCAGCCCTCTGCATGATGTGTAGACCTGCAACAGAAAAAGGGAGAGAGAAGTGAGGGGAGTGAAGCAAAGGGCCCCCACAGAGAGCCGCTTTAACACTCACAAAGGCCTGCTGGCACGGCTCCGACCACGGGACCGGATCCTTTTAGTGAGATCAGATGGACAGCTGGTGAGGTCTGAATAATAAGGTACAAACCTGGGCATTCTGGTCTTGGGTCTCGGGCAGGCAGCGATCACAGCAGTCATTCATTTTGGGATGCATCTGCCCATGATCCAAGCGGAAGCCCAGATACCGTACACCTCCACACGTCCAATCACACCTTTTGACAGGTTCACCGTGAGGCCAGCTCGTCTCAAAGATGTTAGAACCGTCCTCAAATGCTGTACATGCCGCTCTCAATCGTTACTATAGATTATTATATCATCTAAATAGGCAGTGGCTGTAATATTCAATCCATCAGGCTTTCAAACAGAAGTGTGACAAACTGGTATAAACCGAACAGGGTAGAGAAAACCATTTTTCCTTGGACTTTGGTGACAATCGAATCTGCCAGTGGCCTCTGTTCAAATCCTGTCAAATAAAACCGAACCGCGTGTAGCTGATCCAGGAGCTCATCGATACAAGGCAGGGGATTGGAATCAAATTTCAAAACCACATTCACCTTGTGGAAGTTCACACAAAAGGGAGCGCCCCATCATCCTGCTACCCAAAACTACCTACTGACCACATTTCACGTCTCTACAACTTACGGTTTGGTCTGCACAATTCGTTTTAAGGAAGAAACAGGAAAAATGATGGATATATAAATAATAAATACAGCTTCAAGCCGTGATCGTTAGGGTCAAACCACTTTTATTCAGATATTCAGATGTATAGGCTCATGCGGTCATCTTGTGGTGTAATATGATGTGCATACACATACCGCTGCCTCGTCCACTAAAGCTGAGCTTTTTTCCAAGCTGGGCTTTTGCTCTGTCTCTTTTATTAACCATGATAACTTCCATGGCGTAATCATTACCATACCCTTCGACATTTCTGGTACTGGCACTGTTTTTTTTTGTGTGTGTGTTTCTCCCACTAACCTTCATTTTTGCAGGTGCATTAATGTTTTTCTGCTCCATTTCAATCCTGAGTGTAGACTTCAGTAGAAAAATCATCAAAATTGAGACCAAAAAAAATAAAAATAATAATAATCAGAACCTCCAACATAAAGCTGCCATTCAATACGCCATCCAGTAAATATATTCAGGAGTGGAGAAATGTCGGGTTAATGTCTCAGACAACTTTTCATGTTTTTGAAATTAAAGCATAATAATAAGGAAACAAAATGTTTTATTACCTAATCTTTTATCACGGTGTTAAAAAAATTAACACTGCTCTGCGATAGACCTGTGTCTCATCCGGGCTGAATTCTCCCTCCTCATCGCCCAGTGTTACTGGGATTACTGCCGCAACCCTGACCAGCATAAAGCTCTTACTGAAGATGAGTTACTCACTTCACCACCCCTCCATGGTAACTTCTCATAACACTCTCTTTTCACCACCTGAAAGAAAAAAAAATCAATCACTAAGAATTCCCAAGGACAGGTACTGAAAAGTGCTTGGGCGAAATGCCATTCGGAAATAAATAAATAAAAAGAAATTGAAATATTTTTGTTTTGAAAGTCAGAATTTTTAATATAAAGTATAATTTGCAGATAGAGATCTCATTACTATGAAACATAAGGAGATTATATATTTTAGTAAGCTATTTTAAAATAAATGTGTTCTCATACATTAGAGCACATTGCTTATGATAGCGTTGAAATTACAAACTTGTTTAAATCAGTGACTGTGTATATGAGTGGACAACATGGTGCCATTTACTCCCAAATACAGCATTATTAATTAAGATATAAAATGGTAAATTATATAATTTGTGCATGTATATTGTCAGGGACACCAAATCTGTCAATCATCTCATCAACCACGCCCTTTTATTTATCATCAAATAGCTTATTATTATCAAATAAAATGCATTTATCGTATTTAGGTCGACTGAACATTTAAAAACGACAGAACGCCATTCCTGAAAATAATTTGTGTAGCTTTAAGTTTGGCTTGTGTTCCGTACACTGACATGGGAACTGGCAGGGTTAAAAACTGTACTGCAACCAGCCACTAGAGGGCCTCAGAGTCATTTTAGCTTCACCTTTCTGCTTTTTTTGGGGGGGTTTCAAATACTTGGAAATATCTATCACTAATCAACATCTATGTTTACATTTATGGCATTAGGCAGACGCCCTTATCCAGAGCGACTTACATTTATCTCATTTATCTAATCAAACTAGACAGTGTTTTGTAGGAATCCTGTCTCAGTCAATCAAGATAACACTTGACTGGTATCTCTCTGCACAGGACCTCCAGCCTGTTACACCCATAAATACAGGAAAACTAAATTCTGCATTAGCCACTGTTGCTAGCTACCATGGTGCTTAAAACCACATTATTCACTCCTACGTCAGTGCAGGTCCACAGAGAGGTGTGGGTCTAACCTGAAAAATCACCTGTAACATGCTTTATGTAGATACGCTACACTGACTAAATCTCATAACTATTTCCAATCTCCGACTGGGAAAAAACAAAGCAAAGCTGGAACAAAGGAAAACTGAAAAAGTCTGAAAGGTCTCCTTAACCCTGAGTTCAGGGAGTGACGTCAACATGGCCGCTCACAGCATCAGCAGTAAACACAGCAGCACTTTTTACCTTTCAATGAGTTACACTGTATATACACAAGTATTAGCTTTAGATCAATGAGCATACAGACATGTTCACCTGGTACATCTATAACACTGACTCTCCAGCTCACTGTTCTGAGGGAAATCTACATCACTCAGCACAGCTAGCTCGCTAGCCTGTTGCTAATAAAACACAAACATGGAGGCAGCCATGATTTTTATCATTTTATAGCTCAAACTCGACGAGATTGGAAATGATGTAATTCTGAATTCCAACCTCCCACTTCCACATGCAGCATCACAAAATTTACTCATAGACGCCATATATTTCTGCATATGATGTAGTGATGTAAATGTAAATGCTGAGTCTATAAAAGTGTGCAACAGCACAACTAGTGTATGGCTGATGTTATTGTGTGAAAAGGGGTTTGTGTGAAATCAATATAATTAACAGCTGTATTAAGCGTATGAATTATGTTAAGCTTATATTATGAATTATGTTTTTGGCTAATCTGAACGCTGATGTTTTAATCATCCTTAAATAGCTAATGATCTGAATCATTTTAATTGTACTTGAATTAGATGTGAATGTTGCAGCACTGTTGTTCTCTCTATCAGACACTGATAATTCTAGAGCTGATCATGTTATAATTCTGTAAATCTGTGTTATAGGGACTTTCTAAAACTTCAGGTGCCAGGAAGGATATAGTAACTCAAGTAATCACTCTTTACAACTGTGGTGAGCAGAAAAGCATCTCAGCATGCACAAAACATTAAAACTACCTGCCTAATATTGTGTAGTTCCCCCTTGTGCCGCCAAAACAGCTCTGACTCATCTTGTGCTGTGGTATCTGGCACCAAGACGTTAGCATCAGATCCTTTAAGTCCTGTAAGATGTGAGTTGGGGCCTCCATGGATCAGACTTGTTTGTCCAGCACGTCCCACAGATGCTCGATCAGATTGAGATCTGGGGAATTTGTAGGCCAAGTCAACACGTTGAACTCTTTGTCATGTTCCTTGCTGGAATGTACCGTGTGGAAGTGAGTATACAAGGGAGGCCTTGGTGGACTCGGGGTGTAACCTGGCCACTGGCCATCAAAGCCTGATTCAGTGTGGGGCATTCATCTTGTAGTAGTTGCAATGTTTGCAGGTGGTCTGAGAGATGTTGCGAATATCAGTTGGAGAATCCACCGGGCACCGCAAAAGCTCCATTGCACCCCTCTTCCATTAATTGAGGTCCCCGTTCAAAAGAGTTAGCGTGGACCTCACTGGGCCATTAGAACAGACTACACAAGGGCATTGCTTTGTGTTAGTTTTAGTGAACTACGCGACGAGATATCCGGAAGCCGCTGCTCTTCGCAACATCTCACCATGCAGGGAGGCGGAGGCACTCTCCCGAGTCGAATCCCGAAAGAGATCCTGATTGACCAGGGCATTTCTTCTATGTCACGTACACTTTGTGAACTGTATGAATTATTAGGGATTAAACTGATTCACACCAGTGTTTACCATCTGCAAACGGATGGGCTGGTTGAACAGTTTTAATCAAGCACTTAAAAATATGATTTGTAAGTTCGTGTACAATGATGCTTGGAATTGGGATAGGTGGCTTGAACCCTTGCTGTTTGTGGTAGGAGAGGTCCCACAAGCCTCCAAGGGGTTCTCCCCTTTCAAATTATTGTGCGGGCACAAGCTTTGTGGCGTCTTAGCTGTCATTAGGGAAAATTGGGAGGACAGACCTTCTAACAGCAAAAGTGAAATTCAGTATGTTCTGGACCTGATAGCAAAAGTCCATGCAGTAAGTCACCTAACACAGGAGAATTTGCTTGAGGCCCAAGAATAACCGTCCCGACTGTATGACAGGGGTATTCTCAGGGATATGAGAATTTACACCAGGAGATAAAGTATCCATTTTACTACCCACATTGAGCTCTAAATTACTCCTGAAGTGGCCAGGACCCTTTGAGGTCACATGGCGAGCTGGAGAAGATAGATAGAGGCAATGCACTTCAAATATACCACATCAATCTCCTGAAACCATGGAGAGAGGTGGTTCCTGTGGCTCTGGTGATGGTAGTTCCGTGGTTCCAAGACTACTCTCAAGACTATGAGAGTAATTGAGGAGTCCCATGGTGATTGGAGCAGCCCTGTGGTCTTGGTGCCCAAGGCCAATGGGTCGGTCCGTTTTTTCGTGAACTTTAGAAAAGTCAACGCAGTGTCTAAATTTGATGCATACCCAATGCCACTCATTGATGACTGGCTCAATCGGTTATGTGCGGCTCACTTTTATTCAACACTGGATTTAACCAAGGGGTACTGGCAGATTCCCTTGACTTCAATATCCTGAAAAAAATGGCCTTTTCCACCCTGTTTGGGTTGCACCAATTTGTCACCCTTCCATTTGGTTTGTTTGGAGCCCCAGTGACGTTTCAGCGTCTCATGGACAGAATGCTCTGCTGCATCTTTGTGTACTATATGAGCCAGACTGATGAGTTCTAATACTAACTGGGTTTCCTGTTACAGTTAGAGTTTCACTTTTAAAAACCTCTCATTTAGCCTTTAAACCTACTGAAAGGTCTGATTTGTGTACCACTTTTCCAAATTTACTACATTATTAAATACTTTTGAAATCACTAAACGTTTTACAGTTTGACTTGGAAACCAGTAGGACAGAGATGTTTTGGCTCTGATGGTCCATCTATACTAGATGTGGCTTTTCACTCCTCCAAATGTACATAAGACATGCGGGCGAGTGTGTGAACAGTGTCGCTCACACTGCCGCTGCTTCTGCACATGCACACAAAGCCATGTGTCTAGTATAAACCAGACTCCTCTGCTCGGCGTCAGGTCCTATCACACCATCACGCATGGATTATTTTCCTACATTAACACACCTGTCGTGTTTTATTCCTTATGTATCATTCGAAGCTGAATGTGACAGTGGAAAGAGACGGCCTTCTCTCAAACACACCTCCTGACTTTCTGAAAAGCAAAGTGTGGACACGTAAGTTCACTCTCCCCACATGACTGGCAAGTCAGTACACAGAATATTTCTGTGGTTTTTAGTCACTTACATTACATATATGTTACTGACATAATAAAATGTTCAAATAATACAGTAGTCCTTTATTATAAATCTGGAATTTTAAAAATGTAGGATGGTCAAGGCTTGGGGTCGCAGAAAATTCCTAATGGCCATTTGAGGTTCTTTGCCCAAAATGTGTGAGAACTCCTGGTTTAACATTTGATAGAACTGAGTAGGAACTTAGACATTTAAACAGAAAATACACGGATTCCCAATGTGGAAATGTTCTTTAATAATTACATAATTACTAAATTCTGACTTAATACACAATTATACATAATTTTAGCAAAAACACATTTTATACCAATATCTAATAATTACTTGTTTTCATTTGTAAATATAAATGTAAAAAAATACCCTGCATCTACTAATTACCATAAATATGGTCTATGGAATTGGACTTTACACTCTGAAGTTACTACATGGAAGCTTTTTTCATGATTATAGGTCAATTATATTGATTTATTATATATATATTGATGAATTATATTGTCTCTTCAGCAAGACCTCAACCTGGTGAGGATACACATACAGTGTGACTGCTTTTTAGCCACCCTTTTAACTTTTGACCCATAAAGCAAATTCTGAATTTGTGGAATTATTAAGCATTGCGTAGTATCCATCATCCACTGGACTACAACATGGCCCGAAAGCTCACAGGATTACTGCCGGTAATGTTTGTGTTCATTTAGCCAAACCACCCTAACTGCATAGTCACCAGATCTCCCTCCCCAGCACTTCCAAATTAGTACAGGATAAGTACTGCTAATAGTAATCTAATCACAATTTTAGGAGCAGTTCAGAAATTAACTAAATAAACTAATAAGCCAAGGAAAGAGAAGAGAAAACCATGTTTAACTGTATGCAAATATACAATGCACTATAATACCATCATGAGGTCCATCTATTTTTATTTCTGTTTCTTTAGCCTGAGTAGTGGAAGTATGATGTGAAAATATGATGCAAAGAAACTGTAAATTGAAAGCATACAGTATTTTTACTTTCTGAGTAAGTAAATAAATAAATAAATCAATAGAATGTGCTGATGTGCTGCTTGTGTGCTGGTGCCCTGCTGTGGGTCATGCTTACTCCGTTCACTTCACCTCCTCCCCTGATCATGTCAGTGTGAGAGTGCTCTCACACACTGCTCATGTTACTGCCACTGGACGTAACAGCACTTTGCGCTGTCTGTTTGGATGAAAGAGTGATGATCTGGAGACTGACTGCTCTAGCTCTGGCATGTTCACTGGTGCTTGTAGACGCAGGTGTACTGTATGGAAAGCGTGATCGGAGAACACTGACTTTCTCCAGGTCTGTTTCAGATGAACAGGACGGCGATGTTCGTACAAAACGGGCGGCATGGTCGCTCAAGTCCAACTTCGTAGAATGTACAAGTCCTCTGAGTCCCAAAGGGCACGCAGTCCTGGAGAGCAACACGTACGAGGTGAGAGAGAGCGTTGCTTTATATTTCACTGAGCATAAATACAGTCTGCCTTATTGATCAGAATGTCTATTAGGCTTAATGGTAATAATGTTTGTTAGAGTTGTTAATGCCATTTTATTGAATAACTCTTCTGCCTACATGCTAGAGTTAGTTACACTGTACTAGTTATACTGTACTAATATTAAAAACTTTATTAAAAATCATCAATGTTGAGCAGCTCTCTATTTCATAATACCTATAATAATTATTGACAAATATTTATATTGTGTATTACATGGTATATTATATTTAAAGTCCGTTATTTTCCGTTATAGACAGTCTTTCATGGAGATGACGGCTCTAGTTTTATTCTAGCATGGGTCGGCGATGGAACTGGGGTAAGTCACCTGACCTCATGACCTATCTAGAAAGACTGCAATATCAATTTATTAGAGAATAAATCAACCTCTGAGTCATTTAAAATTTTCTGCCTGAAAAAGTGTTAGGAATCGTCATATTTTATGGCGTGTTTTACCTTAGTCATTTACGGTTTTCTTGGTTATGTTCAAAAATATGCATTCACTTGGCAGTTATTTAAAGTAAGTTAAAAATGAGGCAGAATAATAATACAAGAGCAATAAGACCATGTTTCCAACAAAACACACACACACACACACTCAGAGAGCTACAGCTATACAATAGTATTTGGAGTACATGAGTGCTATAAAGAAGTCTAACTCACAGCTGACTGATGAGTAACACTTCTGAACTGACCTTTATGTAAAATATCATTCTTTTCTTTCAGGTTATTCTGATTTTGTCCACAGTTACTGCTCCACTGGACTCCTTTTATGAACGTGGCTCCATTCGTCTGTACAGGAGGTTAGTGCAGAGCAAGTGACGTTAAATTCTCTGGTGTTGTCCATTCTGTTAATCTCTCAGTTACATACTACATACAAACGTTTTATAACCTAGTTTTTCTATGTTTTCTGATAGTGAAGATTATGGAAAATCCTTTCATGACATCTCATATACCATCAACAGTTCCTTCATAAGAAAGGACTTTGGGATATCTGTAGGCCCGGGGAATTCACAGAAGGTGTGCAACTATAAACCACTGAGTTTATGACATTAACTGAAATAGAATCCAGACACTGAATCACAACATCATTGGGCCTCATTTATCAGATTTTTTAAAATAAAGTTGTCTTTAAATGTTTTCGTAGGACAACTAACAAGATTTTCAGATCTGCTAGATTTACAAAAGTTTCAGTATCTCTGATTTTCTTCATACTCAGGAGCGTAAGTTGATGAACGCCAATCACCTGTAAAGTGAAAAGTACACACACGTCACAGCTCATTTGCATTTAGTGACGCCCACAGGACACAATAGCAAAGTGGAAGTTATTTTGACTCATGTCTACACCAATAAAAAAACAAATAGCAGCGTAACAGCACCTGAAAAGGCCAAAATCCAGAGAGAATTAGGTGTGAATTTAGTGAGGTGAAAAGAAAATGGTTTGACATGAAAATGGAGATAAAAACTGTTCCGCACTGGAGAGTACACGGCACATTACGGATTGAGACATACCAGATCAGTCACTTATCGATTATGGTATAATCTCTAAAGTGCTGCACATCATTAAAAGATGCAATGGCATCCTCTTTTTTTTTTACAGCAGCATTCCTTTTAATTCAATTTAATGACTGGTCTAATTTGTCTTCATTTTTTAAAAATATTATTTCTTTAATTAATGACATTAATATGAAATTTAAGCTTGACAGTGTTATCCGTGTATAAAATTGCAGTAACTGATTTAAAAGTGATCAAAGTTTACAGTAGTGAGTCTGATTGTAAGTACATTTACACCAACTCAGGAGCTTTCGTTGGATACGAATGTATTTCTGAACTAATAGGATTTTCATGAATACCAAATTTCAGTGTAAATGCCCCTACAGACAGCTTACGAATAAATTCGCTCGTATCCAGCTTGATAAATGAGGTCCATTGAAAGGTGGAGGAGTAAGCCTCATGTTGAACTAGAGAAAACAGTCCTGAAACATGTAATACTCATGAAAATGAATTAATGTATTTTATTAACAACAATTTCTGTTAATCTACAAACATAGATGTGACAGTTAATCAGAACAGACTGCAGTTAACTTACATCTATAAATGTACTATTCATTCTGAACAATCCTGTATGTTTTTTTTAAAATGTCACAGTCCATGATGAACAGAATTATGAGACAGAACAAAGCTTTCTTTGAGAATAATTAATGCAACACTGGCTTCACATTAGGTCAGGAAAGTGACCCGATAAGACAGCTGTGTGATGCTCTTCTAAATGTAATTAGAAATGGCACGGGCTGCGTTTAGGAGCGTACCAGTGCTGTCTCGTAATGTTGGCTCAGTGTTTGCCTTTCTACTGACACTACAATAGTAATAACCTTGCTGTGTTGTTTGATTATTGTGATATGTTGAAGTTAGCACATGTCTAATGTTAAACTAGTGTAATAGATATCTCATTCATCTATTCTTTTAGAATCTGCCTGTGACAGGTTTAATTTATTTTATTTTATTAAGCATGTAAGTTGCTGCAGTGCTGAAGCTTTGCCACAGCCGTTGTCATTATTTTATAGGTGATTCTGACAGCTGAGCTGCCCATTGCCAATGTCCCAGGAGGAGTTATATTCACCTCCACAGACTCTGGAAAGACATTCAGATCAGTACAGCTGCCGTTCCACCCAGCTCAGCCCATTTCCTTCCATCACCACAACGCAGACTGCCTGCTGGTCATCAGCACAGAGGTGAGTAAATTTCATCAGCCAAACCTGCAGTGGTTCAACATCCAGTGTGATGATAAATGGTATTCGTACTGTGTATTGATGAACTACGTGAGACTACACAACTAATTCAATACTCCATACTTACACAGCCGTCCTGTCATATGGAATTTACTGTTGTCCTTCTACATGGTCTAGTCTATTGTCTTTCAGGATCTTTCAGTTTTAGATTGTGTACTGGACAGTTTTCTGGGAACAGTTTGTGGAACATGTCCCGTTAATGTGTTATAATAGTATCTCCTGCCAAATTATTTATTAATATAAAATGTCTTTACGTATATATCCGTAGTCTATTGGCTGTTTTTTCAAACATGAACAATTATGCACAATAGAGTATCAAGTAAGATGAACCCTGAAAACCTGAACGTGTTTTCTGTGTTAGTTCAGGTGAAGTTAGGTTTAAAACTTAATCATGTTTGGAGGCATATTTAATGGATAGATGTGTAGAAGATGTGCCAGTGAACCCACATTTGAATCTTTACAGAGACTGCTCTGTTTCCTGTACCATTTTTACAGGGCTGTCTATGGCTCTCGCAGAACTTCGGGAGCAGCTGGTCTAAAATCCACGATGGAGTTTACTCTTTTACATGGTGAGAGCAACACTGCTTTAATAATATATATTGTGAGAGAACTGTCATGACTCATGAACTGTCTCAAACATAAAGCTTTCAGTAGATCAGTCTTGTCCAGTGGAATAAACACTGACGTTTTGGGCTAAACTGACCTCAGGCCAGGAAATATTACAGGTCAAGAGCTTCAGTTAATGTTCACATCAAAGAGGAATCAGAGGCTACAATGGGCACAGGCTCACCAAAACTCAGCAGTTGAAGACTGGATACAGACCAAGTGAAATTTTTCCAATTCGCAGCTCTCCAGGTTGGGTGAGTCTGTAAAGAGTGGTTATTAGAGTAGCTGTAGCCTTCTGGTGAGCTCGAAGCAGTCTAGCCAATATAATTCTGTCTTCAACAGAACTGCTGCTCACTGGAAGTCTTTTCATACCATCTAGAGACTGTTGTGTGTGAAAATCCCAGGAGATCAGCAGTTTCTGAAAAACTCAAACCAGCCATCTGGCACCAACATCCATGCCACGGTTAAAGTCACAGAGATCACACTTTTACTCCATTCTGATGTTTGATATGAACATTAACTGAAGCTCTAGACTTGTATCTGCATCAGTTTAAATGCACTGATTGGATAACTGGATAATTGCATGAATGAGCAGGTGTAGAGGTGTTCCTAATAAAGTGGTCATTGAGAGTATGAGGTAATTCTCTTTTTTTTTCCCTAGTCCCGCTTGTCCGTGGGACTCAGCACTGTATTTTAATCTCTCATACATTTCATTCTCTTTTTGTTCTTTCTCTCTGAAGGGGATCCGGCTTCACTCTTTTTTTCAGTTACAGCCCTAAAGGCACAGGTGAGATTTCCTCACATATTAAAAATGACGTTAAAGGTAAATAAATAAAACAAAAGCTGTGTAAATAGTTTGTTTCTATGTATTTTTTTGCATTTTTCTGTGCCTTTGGGATTCCAAATGGGTGTAGTGGAGGCAGACAGGCGAGGAGATCTTTATCTGAGACGCACCCAGGACCTGGGCAGAACCTTCACTACCATTGCTCAGAATATCTTCTCCTTCGGCTACATTGGAGGCTTCCTCTTCACCTCTGTCATGGAGAAACCGGTAGCGAAAATGCATCCACAATTAAAATGTTTGACCATTACAATATGCAGGTTATAATATGTGTGTGTTTGTGTGTAGGGTGCTCCTCGGGTTATTTATGTGTCTTTAGACCATGGTGATCACTTCACCAAAGCGTTGCTCCCATCAGCCTCCTCAGAGCAGGTGAGGAGGAATAACTGCATGAGCTTCCACACTCTATCCAACACACAAGTACAGTCAAGTTCTTTCAACTTCTCACCTGGTTCAAGGTCAGACATTTAAAACAGGATAAAACAGACATTATTTCTACACATCATACTGTAGATTGTTTATATCACACACACACACACACACACACACACACAGAAATGCTTACACACCTGGTTCGAGATTTGTAAGGATGCTGGTTTCAGTATATTTTTGTCGATTCAGCAAAAAAAAGACTTTCTCCCACAACCTCTATGTTGACAGTCTGCCAGGCACGCACGCACACACACACACGCACACACACACACAGAGCTGTGTCATTCAGTCTTTATCATACCTGCATGCTCCTACTCTCTGTTTTCAGTTCTACTCCGTTTTGGATGGCGATGAAGATATGATCTTTATGCATGTGGATAGCCCTGGAGGTAAAGAGCTACCAGACGATCTTGCTCTCAGATGACTTCATTCTTGAAAATGCTTAAGGATGCTCCAGAATGGACAGTAACACATCATGTCGTCCTGGTTGAATGTTAAACGGCTCAGTGTTTTTACACACACAGTCACAGTGCTGAAGCTGTATCTGCTCAGTTTGTCAGTGTGCCTACGTACTTACCAGACTAGTTCTTCAAAGTGCTGACAAATCAAGACTGCTTGAGAAAATAGCATGACGGCTGACTTTTTTTTAATCCTTGAAGGCTTAGATAAGGCAGAGGACAGGGTTCTTTTTCACCTAAAATGCAAAGCCAGTGATTTTATGGCCTTGTCGGGAACAATGACACATACAGTGAATCCATCAGGGTCGATCTAGACAGGGCCAGAGAAAGCCTTTAATAACCCGAATGGCACTGACATTATTTTTAGAGCTATACCACACTACATTCATGCTTCTTTTTGTCTGGTAACATTGTGCACTGTGTGACCTCGTGCTTGTAGATGAGACGTATTTTGGGACGGTGTATACGTCTGATGACCGTGGCATCCTGTACTCCAAGTCTCTTGAACGCCATCTGTTTGGTAGCCAAAGGAAGAGTGACTTTACAAATGTGACCTCACTGCGAGGAGTATATCTTACCAACGTCTTTGAGGAGGGTACGACACACATTCATGCACCGTGTTCATTTAAGATATGGAAGCTAACAGGTCTCTGTGTTATATGTGGTGCAGAAATGAATTAAAATATTTTTTTAAGGCAAACTAGATTATTAAATCAACTTTCACAGACAGTGCGTTTTATATCTAACCACTACAGTCTTAACAAAGTTATAGATTACATTTTTATCAAAAGGCTACTCACTTAACCCAACCATATGATCATCTTATGAATTGTAATGCACCTTGTTTGTTACAGATGGACGAATTTGCACAGTCATCACATTCAATAACGGTGGAAAATGGCGGCCGCTAAAAAAGCCAAAAAACGTGGAATGTGAAGGAAGCGTTAAAAGGGTACATACATCTGGTATTAACAGCCGATTTCCGAGCAGACAGACATCACAGCTTTGTTTGTATGTTTCAGTGTAACCTGCACATCCATGGAGAGCACAGCCACTACAGCGGCATTTCTCCCATGCTGCCTCTGTCCGATCCTTCTGCTGTTGGCTTGATCATCGCTCATGGTAACACACCCAACCCGGCATGAGCTAGTCATTAACATGCTGTCACGCAGCGCAGACGCCTACAGCCTCTGTTTTCACAGGCAGTGTCGGGGACTCCATTTCAGCATCCAAGCCGGATGTGTACGTGTCCTCGGATGGAGGGTACAACTGGATATGCGCTCTGAGGGGACCTCACCACTACAGCATACTGGACTCAGGAGGCCTGATTGTGGCTGTGGAGGTTCGCAGAGATCGACAGGTTAATGCCATAAAGTAAGTTAACAGTGTTAACATGCAGCCTATCTGAGAAACTTAATTTAAAGGTGGACTAGGTAATCATTTTTGCATATATAACTTTCTTGCCTGAACACAATAGTTCTGCTCATAACCTCAGATGATTTTATTCGATGTGTGTGTGTGTTTTCAGGTTCTCCACAGATGAGGGTCAGTGTTGGAAGACTTATAATTTCACAGAGCATCCCATCTTCTTTGCTGGCCTTACATCTGAGCCCGGTACTAAGACTCTGAACATCAGCGTGTTTGGTTACCGGCCTGATGACGATGATCAGCCCCTGTGGGTTGCAGTGACTATAGATTTTGAGCAGCTTCTGACTAGAGAATGTGAGTAAAATATACTGCTATGGAATTATAGTAAATTATAATTCGGTAGGATCATTTTTGCACGATCCGTGTGTACATCAGTGTGTACTGTGGGATGGTTACTTTCAAAATGAATACCATTATATTCTATTAAAACTGTATTCAGTGACATTATTAATTTTCATATTCTTTAAAAAAAATTCTCTTTTTTGAGTCTTCTGTTGAAATATAACCCTATGAATAATCCCCTTATGTGTAGTACTTCAGTGAACTGCGTACTTGTCTAAGCAGTTCATCGTTTTTGTTCAGCCTACATCAGCCTCTATTTTCTACTGCAATCATATAAGAATAAACACTGCAGTACATATGTTACAGCAGCATTAAAACAGCATTAAAATGTTTCTGTAACTGCGGGTGATGCACCAGGTGGTGAGCAGGACTACATGAAGTGGCTGGCCCATTCTGATGAGGGAGAACCAGGTTCAGAGACAGACGGATGTGTCTTAGGCTACAAGGAAACGTTTCAAAGGCTGAGGAAGATGTCAGTCTGCAGAAAGGGGCGTAACTACATGGTCAGTAAGCAGCAGAAGCCATGTCCCTGCTCCAGAGAAGATTACATGTGGTAATGAGACACCTGGTTACGACTGCAGTATCTTGTAACATACAGAATTTCTTGCAGCAAGTGAAATAGCCTCTGACATAATCTCTGTGTCATTTTATCTCTCTTTGTTATAGTGATTATGGTTATTACCGCCATGAAAACAGCTCTGAATGTGTGAAACAGCCTGAGTTCACAAACGAAACACTGGAGCTCTGTTTCAACGGGGAGTTAGAGGAGCTCCAGACAACAGGGCAAGTGCCGCTCCATGCTTTTATTTCATTTAACCTCTTATACATACAGTGTATAAACGCACGCAGATTCACCATAACGACACTTTCTGCATTATATGTAAAGGTATCGAAAGATCCCCAGTGATAAATGTGAGGGTGGCTTTAGCCCCCCACGTCAAATGCATGCTGCCAAAATGCATTGTGGGAACTCCAGCCAGCCTTCCCCTACGACCCATCAGCCTAGTAGACTAGTGAGTAAAAGAGCATTTCTTCATTTCCACGTTCAGATGTAGTGCCAATGGATTTGGTGTCTTTTCTAAATTTAGCAGGTAGCTGGCCTGCTCGAGATTAATTCAGAATATGAACCATACAATTTTTAATGACTAAAAAGCTGTAATTTTCAGAAGGAGGTGTGGCTGCTGACTGTGATAAGTGTCAGTGTGGGGACTGTGGCTCTGGCTATCATTACTGCAGTTACCATAACAGTCCGGAGGGTGAACTACAGGCAAAGGTATGATTTCAGGATTCATTCGTGGGCTTGTTCTCCTCTACTAGTCTACTATCACCCTTACTGACTTAACTCCTGCCGCTCCAGGTTGACACCATACCAATTCTCAGCTCTTCAGCTGCATGAGGATGAACTGTGTGTTGCCTCTGAGAGCACTCCAAGCACTAACCAAGCCAGCTACCAAGAAGATTCAGATGATGTGAGTCAGATGATTAAATCACACACTCTATTCATAAGCAGTATTATAGTTTTTCTATGGAATGACAGATCAAAACAGCAGTGCAGTGCTCTGACTTAACAACTAAATATTGCCATAAACTTTGGTCTGGATTTCCAGGTAGATCTAGATCAAGGTTTTTCAGCTCCACTTCTCAGAGCACACTGTTCTGCACAGTTTCAAGCTCTCCTAACACTATTCCTACTCAAGAAAGGTTTGGTACTTGCTCATAAGATGGCTCATGTGTGTTTGGAACAAAGAAAACTATTCACCATATTAGGGGTGCAGCCATTTTGTAGCATTGTCCAAATTCTTATTGGACAAATTATTCAAATTAAATTCAGTTTTATTTTTTATAGAACTTTTAACAATAGACATTATCACAAAGCTGCTTTACAAAAATCTAGATGTAGATTTAGATCCCTAATGAGCAAGCCAGTGGTGACAGTGGAAAGAAAAAACTTTCTGAGATGACATGAAGAAGAAATCTTGAGAGGAACCAGACTCAGAAGGGAGCCCATCCTCCTCTGGGTGGATAGTGGGGTTAGAAACAGGAGTGAAAGTGGAATTTGGAAAGTGGTGGAGCTCTGAGAGTGATCGGGAAGGAGGTTGCCGTTTCAGTTCGATCTCACACCACAGGGTCTCAGGGGAGCGGGGTGAATGGTACACGTACGAATCAGTTGGGACATACTGATTGGGATAACATAGAAGACAAATTAAACATTGCAGCAGAATACTCCTTGTGTTCGTTTGGATTTCAGTTAATTCACTTAGCTACTGGTTTTTACACATCTAGTATCGAATCTGTGTTTATGAGATCAGATTACAATATGGACTATATTATATAGACTATCTAGCTAACCTTATTACACATCCTACAATCTAGTTACATTAACATGTATTCTGATTCACAAATTTGGACCCTATGAGCACTTATTTAAAGGATTATTACATATATCATGACAAATTTGGTTAGATGAACATGGACAGTTAACTCACCAACTCACCACCATTAAAATCAACTTCATTTAAAGTGATTTTAGCATACATTTGTTTACATGTAAACCTTGTGTCTGATTATTTTCACTAGCAGAATCTGGCTAGCTTAACCACGGTGTTTGAGTCACTATGCACTCAGTTAAATGCTCCAGTAAGGAAACACGGTTGATGTTACAGATTTGAATCAGTTTAAATTATTTGTGAGATTGGATGGGCAGAGGGCTGGGCATTAAACTAACATTCTGAGGGAGGTGCAGGATGCAGAGTGACCTCAGTTTTTTGTGCAGTTATTGAATGGTTTTTAATATTGGTAACACTGGAAGGTCTGTAAAGCAATTATACAGATGAATACTGTGTGCATTTCAGGTTGTTTTCAACAGCATGAGCGCCATTGCTCCTGAATCTCACACAAATCTGAAATGCTGAGCAACTTCATTTCACAAACTCTTCTTCTTGCTGTCTGTTCAGTAATCACACTCGGATGAGTTTTTGCTGAGATGGAAATAAAAATCCTTAACAACACAAGCAGCGTGATTAAAAAGATGAATGCGCTCACCAGACTCACAGGCTGGTAATGTTGATGCTAAACCTCACCCCCCACATGCACATAACTTCGGATTGCATTATATGACATGAAAATACAGTCCCTTCTGAAAGTATTGGAATGGCAAGGCCAATTCTTATGCATTTGTTGATGCAATTATTGTAAGCAATGGATATTCAACTAAAGATTAAGTGATCACTACAACACTACTGATCAGAAGGTCATGAGTTCAAATCCCCAGCTGCCACTGCTGGGCCCTTGAGCAAGGCCCTTAACCCTCAACTGCTCAGTTGTATAAATGAGGTAAAATGTAAATTACTCTAGAGAAAGGTGTCTGCCAAATGCAGTAAATGTTAACTTGCTTTAAGACTCTCTGTTCCTATACTTTTGCTCACCTAAAATCTGGGTCATGTGCCACAAATGGGGCCATGTTCTAAGTTGTTTAACACATATAGAAGTAAAAATATCAGGAAATGAAAGCTGAAATTCTGATCTATCGTCTCATATTCATCTTTTGATCTGAAACCCAAATGTCTTCAGTGTATAGAAAAAACAAAAAATTGGCCTCGCTGTTCCAATACTTTTGGAGGGGACTGTTAATGGTCTAAACACTGGCCATCTGGAATCTTTGTGCATAAACAGTATAGTCAGTGTCCACACATCTTGCATCAGCAATGGCTGTTAAATATGAAACATGATTAGCTCTTACTTTCCTCCTGTGAAACAAGACCATATTAGACCATATTGTTTCTGTGATGCAGTGATCGCGAGTTTGGTTCCTCTTTGGTTCCAAATTTTTACCCTCTCCAAGTTACTGAGAGTGCCGGAAGGCCGTTTTAGACTGTTCACTTTAGCCCCTGGTTCAGTAAATCATGATACCATAAAGTCAAACATTACTACATGTGTTGAAAGGGTGTTCAATAGGAGCATGCTGTGAATAGACGTCATGATTACAGCAGCAGGTCAAGTCTACATGTGTGAGTATCCACTTAAGCAAGGAACATCCACAACAACAGAAAATGAGTCATGTGCAGAAACTCCAAGCACAAGTAGAGTATCAGGATGAATCAGGTAGAGCTGAAAGGGTGTACATTGTGATCAGAGTGCAAATGGGGACTCCAGCAGGTCTAGCTATGACAGCGTAACTAAATGGGAGAGCCAGAAAGTAACAGACAGGAAGGCAACCTGGCTCAATGAAGCCGAGTGATCATGTGAGAGAGCATCAAAACATCCCAATTTACCGTGACTCTCTATGCACATGAGTATTTTAATAAAATGCCTGACCAAACCACTTAGACTCTGTCTGAGTCTCAAACTCTAAATGGATGGTTCTTCCATAGGTGTGGGGCTGTGTACAGCCCCCTGCTGTAGTTTACTACTTTAACCAGTACTGTCGCTTTACTGTATTAGGCCTAAACTCTGACTGGATTGTATGTAATTCCTATGCAAGTGTAAGTTTAGCTGCTGAGCCATTTTACATTTTGGAGATAAAGAGGTTTGATATTGGCCTATGGTTTAACAGCTAACAAGGACAAATGTCAGGTATTTTAATCAACTGCTAGGTAATTAATATTTAGGCACATAACGAGAGAGTTTATTATTTTTAACGGCATTTAAAGTTTAATTGCTTCTGTTAGTATTTGTTTTAGGAGACTCTGAAGGTATCAGATCTAGTGCACAGGTTGATTTTGAGGAGGAAATCAGTGAAATTAATTCCATCTGTTGAATCGTGGTAAAGGATACTAATCACTCTTCTGTGGTTATATTGTCATCACTACTACAAATTGTTATTTGTGCTTTGGTGTTGGTATTATTTGTAGTTAACTTTGCTACTGTATTAAATGAAAATCTCTGTGTTAGAAGTTGTTATCATCCCTGCAATTAATGTTTCAGGTTCCCTCTATTTTTTTCTTGCTGAGCAAAACATCTTTCCATTGGGCAGCAAAGGGTAGACTTTGGGGGGGTGGGGGCCCCTGGGCTTGAACCATTATTGGGGCCGGATACATATACATGACATGAATCTACAACATCTCCAACCAGAAAGGAATCAAGGCTGCTATAACAAAACAGTAGCTACTATAACATCATGATGACAAGGGATTTAGCAGACGATTTATGATATAATAACAACTACAGAGTGAATGTCTTACATTAATTGTATCTGTTTACCATTTTTCTATTTCTGTATAAGTATAAATAATTTTTTAATTAGAATTATTTTAAAATAATCCATTACATGTTCATTACAGATACGAAGTTGTCAGGTGGCAGAGACAGCCACAGATGCAGAGAGTGTTTTTATTAAAAGTAACTGGCAATAGCAAACAAATCCAAAACATGAGGCAAAGATCCAAAACTACCGAGCAGGCAATGGGTCTGGCGACGTGTAAACAGAGTATCCGAGAACAAGGCAAAAATAAGAAACTATGAAATTACGCTAGGGTCAAAGCCAGAACTAGCAAACGTAGATCGAAGTCTTGGTGCCTCAGATGAAACGTCAGAGCTGAATGAATACTTTGTTAAGTGCTGCTGTAGTGAGGTGCTTATACTGTGTGTGGAGGTGACTGAGTCCAGGTGTGTGCAAGCAGGAATCAGGTGACTGTGAACGTGACCATGAACGTGATGCGTGGATGTTGTAGTCGAAGTTGTCCATGTTTGTAGGCAGAGGTGCGTTGTGGGAAGTGGAATTCAGTCTGCTTCCGGCGTTGACATGACATGATTTTCATTGAAAAATGCACCTCAGTAAAATCTTTTTTCGTTCTTGCGCTCCACTATCATACTTAGCTAGCTAAAATAATAGCTAAGGTAGCCCATGTAACTGCACTGCATCCGCACTTCCCTCTCATTCTCAAAAACCCATAAATACAAGCGAAATGAAAGAAGTACTGAACAAATTTCTTCGAAAATATTCTAATTGCTGGACTAAAATTCCTAAACATTTATACGCAGGTTTTGATTATTCTGGAGGCCCTGGCTGCAGTCCAGGCTAGCCCATGCATAAGTCCGTAAGTGTATGTGTGTGTGTCAGCATTCTGCACAGATCTTTTTTTCTGTGTGGAAGTGTCATCAGAACTGCACACCCACGCATGAGCGCAGCTTACAGGGGAACAGTGATCTCAATATAAATATATCTAAATATATCTGTTCCCAGAGTTTCTTAGAGAACATGCCTAAACAAACATGAAGACCAAGGAGCTATAAAAACAAGGTTTTGGAAACGTGTCAGTCAGGGTTTGTTATAAAAAAAAAATCCCAAGCACCATTAAATCCATTATTCAAAATGGATTAAATATGTCATGAACATGGATAAAATGTGTGTGTGTGTGTGTGTTTGAGTACTTATTCAAGGCATTGTATATTATGAGTAAGGTGTATTTTAAATGAAATGAGATAATGATTAGAGATCGTTTCACACTGGGGTTGTGGTACTATTTGTTTTGTACTCACAAATTACATGAAATCCCTGATGTTCTAATTGCATTTATAGATTCTTTAGATTGTCAGGGATCTAATAGAGTATATAGCCGTCCTTCCTGGGAGGAATCGAGTGATGCTTCAAGGCAGCTAGCAAACAGTTGCTTTAGCCTTTTTGTTTATTGCCTGGCAAACAAATTGTCTAGTCTTGTCCTAAGACTATACGCTATGTTACAGGAAATGAATGTTAGATTCCATCTCGCCCTAAACGGCCAGACTTTTAGTCCAACAGTCAGTAAAGCCCACATTGTTTTTGGAGCACCACCTAAACCTCCAGCAGTTCAGCAACCATAACCTGGTGTAGGCTACACTGCCAGAACATCGCCTTTGCTAATTTACACACCTCTACAATGTTATCCTTAGTTAGCTTAAAAGGAGTGTATCATTAGCTTCTACTGCCTCACTAATGAGAGCAAACCTGACACATGAGTGAGAGAGCAGTGGTGGACCTGCGGGCAGACCTTAGCCTTGGCTTTACACCTATGCCACAGAGATATTATCACTATGAGGGTTCTTTTTCCACAGTCGGGCCATCTTCTACCAAATCTACTGCTCTCACTCTCTGGCTAGCCCTCTCTAACGCCTCGATGCGAACATCTCATTCTACAGTCTTCTCCATCAGAATGCTTATTAGTCTATGCATATGATTAGCCTATTAATTCTCATAAGTAATACTACTCATGGAAGAAGAATTTAGAAGAAACTAAATTCTAGCTAAATAGCTAAAGCTTGGCCATGCCAGAATGTTGCAGATGTTACTTATGTTTGTCATCACTTTCTGATAAGGAACTCAGGCAGTCTCTGTCTGCTATCTTTACAGAAAAACCTTCTTCAAAAGAATGTAGGCAAAAGTGGAAAAAGGAGGTGAAAAAGAAAAGACAGAATACAGCAACTGATGCGAATGATAAATACGAGTGCAGAAGCTCCTTGGATAGTTGACTCTGAAATTGCACCATAACTCAGTATAAATAATCCGCATTGTGGATCTCTTTCAGCTTGAAGTTTGTTACAGTGGATACTGGAGTGCCAGAGTGCTTTGTGTATAAAAGTTGTTTAATGACCACTAAAGCCAGCAGCTGTAGGTTAGTAGTTTATTCTACAGCAGTGTTCAGTCTGGTGACTCCCTTACTGTACTGTACGTAATAAACAGTGAGTGAAGGAGCAGTTTCAGACCCAGCGTAGTAACTGTGCATGGCAGTGGGCCTATAAGACTGGATTTAACAAACTCTGATATAGCGTAAGTGGAAAATCTATTAAAGAAGAGCTGTGTTCATGTGGACCTAATGCTTTTCTCTGCATTTTGTTAATTTTAACACTTAATTTTAATCACTGACATTGACTATGCACTTTTGCTCTGTTTAGGATCTTATTGAATGAGCAGCATCTTCTGAGTCCTCGAGGTGTCCTGTGTTTATGAGGTTTTGCAATGGCTGATGGTTTTCAAACATCTTGTTTATAATTCTAATACATTTACATTGAAACACTGAAACCGAACTGTGATTAAAAGGGACGTTGGTGCAACAATGAGCCAAATTTTATAAACTTAATTCATCTTTAAAGGTAAAAGATAAAAGGTTATCCAACAAGACGATACTTAAGGGTGCTAAAGCATACGTATGTAATCTTTTTTTAAACTAACTTCATATTGGCAATGATGATGAGAACAAAATATTGAAGGATTAAGCAATTGAGATGCAGAGAAATGCTAAAGGGCCCAACTGTTTTTACTTCATTCTGTTTTTAAAAAGCAAAGTTATGTATCATGATGCTGTACAACGTTAGGAGCAGCTGTTGAAGGTGCCTTGAGTCTCAGCGTGATCAATGTGAATTTCTGGAACCAAAATGTTTTTGGAATAAAGTATTTAAGAAACTATTGTAAAAATCTTTTCCATATTGTTAGTTGGATGACGAATGGTAGTTAACTAACTACCTAATGAACTGTGATTCTCTGAACACTGGAACACTGGAAACTTGAATAATTGATAATTATTTAGGTTCACATTGTAATGAGTAGTTTTACAACAATGTTGTTAAGATGAGACAAATATCCTAGCACTAGTAAGCAAAAGTACATTTCGCATATTATGCAAATTAGCTAAAAATCTGAGTGCGCTGAGCTAAATGGTTCTTGAAGCATTTCTGTTTGTGAGAACCTAAAGGGTAAGATGAAAAAAAAAAGAATTTTCATTGTGGTTTTAAGGTTCATGAGATAAATGTGGCCTATATGCACCAGGCTGATAGGACTCGTCTGTCCTGCCTGAGTAGCGTGAGGAGCTCTACCTACGGACCGTGTCTGTATTACCTACAGTTTCATCTGCACAATCAGTTTTAGCAGAGACAAATAATAATAATAATAATAATAATAAATATAGCCACTAGTGCCAATCTGAGAGGTCTAATTACGTTTATTCTGATTTATAGGCTCATGCTTCCATATTGTGGTGGAATATGATCTTTATATGACATTTTATTGTATTAGTAATTAACAGCCTCTAACACAGCACAAATTACACTGACCTTTGAATTTGTTATGCTACTGGGCTTCTGGTTTATTCCAATACATCAGAATCGGCATCACACATTATTACCTGTTAAACCGGTGTTTAAAGATTTTTATAAGTTGAGAAGAAAATCAATAGATAATTTATTTTTATCCGTTATGTAATTGTTTAAATATGATCCTCCAGTGGCACCCTGGACTTTGTGATATAGCCCAATAAATTTATTAAATCTATAGTCCATTAACGTTACGTAAAAAAAGACGCAAATGCCATTTTAGGGATATTTCTCAGCTGTGTTTTTAAATCAAATAAATCTCAACCATGGTTAATTACATGAGCTAGTATAATGATTTTATATTTACTGTACAACTAAGGATGTCAGAAGTGCATGTTTGTGAAGATGTATAGAGTAATATATGATTATATTAGTCTAATAAATGATATTAATGACAAATTAACAGCACAGCACAAACACCTTTTGACTTTTGAATTTTGTAAAGTTTCTGGGCCGCATGTTGGTGCAAATACACTGAAATGGGACTGACACATTAGCGTCACCTGTAGAACAGGTTAATGATTTTTATTAATTAAAAATAGAAACAATCAGTCCTTTTTTTAAAAAATAAAAATCAATGCAGTACTCCAACAACACTGACCAGTCTGGCTTTTGTCACATAGCCCAGTAAATGTATTAAATTCATAGTCCATTAATTCCACCATTTTGTTAGTATTTGTCTATATTTTAATTTAACATGTAGTTAAAATAAAGCTCAGCCAGTTCTTGCAAAATTACACAGAACAACAAAGAGAGCATAGATGAACAAACTTTCCCTGTTTTGTGATGGTAGCTCAGTTCTAACCCTGTAAAACGCCTGCTGAAAGCTGATGGCTGAAAGCCCAGTCAACAATTTTATTGTTTGCCCCTTAAGGGTGAATCTAATCTTTTCTTATGCAGTGCTGCTAGAATGTCTGTAAATCCAATTTACAATTTTCTGTATTTCTGCATAAATCTGACCTGAAATGTGATCAGATCTTCATCTAAGTCCTTAAACTAGATAAAAAGGGAATCCAATTAAACAAATGATGCAAAAACATTACAGTTTTTACATTTATTGAGCAAAATTATGCAACATTAAATACACTCACCTTCCTGCACATTCATGCAGTTATCTAATCAGCCAATCATGTGGCAGCAGCACAATGCATAAAATCCTGCAGATACAGGTCAAGAGCTTCAGTTAATGTTCACATCAAACATCAGAATGAAGAAAAAGTGTGATCTCTGTGACTTTAACTGTGGCATGGATGTTGGTACCAGATGTGCTGGTTTGAGTTTTTCAGAAACTGCTGATCTCCTGGGATTTTCACACACAACAGTCTGTAGAGTTTACACAGAATGGTGTGAAAAACAAAGAACACTGAGTGATTGACAGTTCTGTGGATGGAAACACCTTGTTGATGAGAAATCAGACGATAATGACCAGATTGGTTCGAGCTGACAGGAAGTCTGTAGTAACTCATATAATCACTCTTTACAACCGTGGTGAGCAGAAAAACATCTCAGCATGCATGAAACATCAAACCTTGTGGTGGATAAGCTACAACAGCAGAAGACCACATCAGGTTCCTCTCCTGTCAGCCAGGAACAGGAAGTCCAGTGTGGGTGAGTCTGTGCCCATGACAGCCTCAGATTCCTGTTCTTGGCTGAGAGGAGTGGAAACTGATGTGCTCTTCTGCTGTTGTTCATCAGGAAATGAAAGCTGAAATTCTGAGTTATTGTCTCATGTTCATCTTTTGACCTCAAACCCAAATGTCTTCAGTGTAGAGCACTATAGTATATTAATAAAAAATTAATTGGCCTTGCCTTTCCAATACTTTCGGCGGGGGCTGTACATAAAAGGTTAATTCAGGAAATGACATTTTGTCCAAAGCCAAATTTATGTAATGTGTGAAAAAGATAGTTTCATTAAACACAGTCAAAGGCTTTTTCAGCATCCAACATGAGCAGAATTTACGAAGGAAGGGAGGAGGTGTATATACTGTAAAGGTTAGGACAAAAAAAAGCTATAAGGAGCGAATTAACTATGAAAATTGCTAATCATCTTAAATGATGAAACAGAAGGGCAGGTTCAAAAGTATAGATGGCCAGCTAATTTTAGTATGAGAAAGGAAGTGCAAGTCTGATTGCAGAGTCGAAATTAGTAATCATACTACATTACAGTCCGTTAACAGTAACAGATCAGGTAGTGTTATCGGTGTGGCTTCAGAGTAGGAAATATCAGAACATGGACGCATTGGAAGGGGAGTCAAACCTCTGTGTGGTGCCTGTGAAGGACAGGAGAGGTCAGGCCAGGCCGAGAGGTCAGGGACGATGTGTAACTTGGAATTCTTGTAATACAGCTGCCCATGTTCTCGCTCTAGCTGAAGGACCGCTCCTTTAACTAGGAATCTAGCTTATAACTTTGAGAAAAAGGACGCCATGAATGAGATAATACTGTGATCCTTCAGTTCCTTCAAGGATACTGAAGACGCAAAGATTGTTTCTCTTGAGCGATTTTCTAAAATTATAAGCTTTTCCTTAAGCTGTTTGTTTTCACCTCACTCCACGAGAACCGTACTAGAAGTCAGAGATGTCATCATGTTTTAAATAATTATTGGGTTTCAGTCTCTCCTGAGTAGTTTGACACCAATTTAGTGAATGTAGGCTCAAAATCCTAGGATTAGTTTGCTAAATTAGGTTTTGTATATTATGCTAATTATCCTAAATGTGAGTGGGTGGGGCTAAATAGTGACTGAGATATGCTTGTTTGTATGTACAGAAACATGAACATCGCCCCCATCTGGCCAATTTGAGTGAGCTTGCATCAGTTATTGGTGCACATAATGTGTATATGTTAATATATAATTATAATGAAAAATATTATGTATATAAAGTGTCAAATTTAATACATTTTCAGTTCAACATTAGATTTGATAAGCTGCCTGCTATTCATGTTGCTTCAGCATTAACAGTGACTTGTTTGTACACTGACATTAACATTAGCAATCAGGCCATCATGAAAAAAGTTTCAAGCGAATCCATGAGATACATCTGGTGAAATCTTCAACGTAGAATTGCAAATAATCTCTAACACAATTTTAACCCATCATTGCCGTCTCCTAGGGACTTTGAGGAGTTCACTTCAAAATAAAACGGGCGTTAAGGCAGAAGAGGAACTCTAGTGAGGTGAATATGTGTGTCCTAACAGTGTGAATAGAGAAAAAGAAAGTAGTATTACTAGTGCAAGAGTGTTTTACACAAAAGTGGACAGCCGTCATGGGGCAGATTTAACAACGTATTAGCATTTAAAGGCACCGCTGGTTGGTTGTAGGACGCAACTGTTAGAGACGAGTTGGTAGGACCAAAGTCTACACTCACCTGATACAGATAACTGCCTCTCTTTTTCTCAGCACTATACCTGGGAAGGTGCATAGCCACATCTCATGCTACCTGGAGGAACCGTATGTTCTTTAAAATCAGAGATTCAGTAAAGCAATATGTCGGTTTATCACCTGAGAATAAATAGGGCTTTTCAAAATCAAACTCAATGGGGTTGTAAGCACAGCTATTCAAACTAATAAGATCAAGACCACAGTTCAGGTTCTTCAGTTCCTGTAGGGACAGAGGAGTCAGGGTCAACATGGGAGAGGTGGAGCTAGAGAGAAGCGTTTGACAAATCCAACAACTAGTATAATTTATTTCTAACTGGTCTTTACTGATTATATAGCAACAATACCACTATTCTTATGTGTACAAACCATCAACAGTAAAAAACCAACATTATAACCATTTTTCAAAGTACAGTCAAGGAATTAATAAGACGAGTATATAAACATGATTACAAGAAAAATGCGTCAGTAAATGAAAGATTATGTGGTGTATTGACAGTGAGTCAGTCTTAATCTTCTTAAATCTGGTCCAGGGTCTGTATTTTCTGCCCCTTGTGGTTTTACACCACGTAGAAGGGCTTCATCTGATTGTCTTTCTCACCTGCATGTTGTTTCAACCTCCTGACGGTTCTCCTGTATGAGGTTCACAGAGTTTCACACGAGTTTGGTGAACCAAAGGCAGTCAACCCAACCAGGCATCACCTACTGTTCCTAATGAGTGTATAAACTTATGAACATACGGCAGAAACATCGGGAATCGCTAAGGGAAAAGGCTGAGCAGGTGCTTAATCACAGACCTGAAAAATTCATTTTCAAATGACTCATCCTTTTTACTTCCTTCTTTACCATCTGTAAGTGTGTTATTAACATTAGAAAGAGGTTTAATTTGTGAAAAGTTTAATCACCTGGTTTTGTCAGGCTGACCTTTTGATCCTGCTGAAAAAGCTGAAAAACGAATATCTCTCAGGAACTTGGCTAATAATTTCAAATGGTCAAGTTTTTTCTGCATGTTGCTGTGGTCAGTGGTTTTGCAAACAGAGGTGTCATTGGCAAGAAATTTAGAATATGAGACAATGATATAACAGATGATTGATCAATGAGAAATTGGGACACAGGACAGAAGAGAGAGAGGGAGATTTGTAAAGCAGAAAAAAACCCAAGCCCATCACTGATCTCAGTCCTGTAAGTGTGGAGGTTTGAGATAATGTAGCTCAGGAAGGGGTTTCCTGCCATGACAACCAATTCTTTGACCCAAAAAAGGTCAATTCAGACTGAAACAGTTGTGCTTTTATAGGGCTGAGTAAAAATCCAGCATTATATAAGGCTCTCAGTGCAGCAGTCAGAACCTCTAAGGGTGAGGGGTGATCATCGCAAGGACATCATTGGACCATGACTGAACACTTGGAAATCACCGGGGCTAAAACCATGGCCACAACACTGTGGAAAATGGACAGACTGTCGCAGTAACCTTGGGGCAAACGAGTCCAGGCATACTGCTGGTTTTTCAAAATAAAAGCAAACCTGTATTGCTCCTCAGGTCTAATGGAGCATGATCAGAAGCCATTTGTACGAATGAGTTCAAAATTTTTGAAGGGTTAGCCACAATAGGAAGCGTTTGGGACCTTGAGACAGCATTTAAAGCAGTATAGAGTCATGGGAAAAAGAAAGTACACCCTCCTTCAATTCTATGTTTTTAATTTATCAGGGCCTAAATGACGATTGTGTGGTCCTGACCAACCTCTATAGACAAACAGACAACAAAACACAACACATTTCAATATGTAGTCATTTTTTTCCCAAACCAACATTCAGAAACCAGGTGGGAAAAGATAAGTACACCCTATAATTCAGTAACATGTAGAACCACCTTTAGCAACAATAACTTTAATTAAACGTTTTCTGTAGGAGTTTATCAGTCTCTCACATCATTTTGGAGAAAATTTGGCCCGCTCTTCTTTACAATGTTGCTTCTGTTCATTGATGTTTGAGCACAGCACTCTTAAGATCCTGCCACAGCATCTCAGTTTCTTTTTCCCATGACTGTAATCAACATTCAGCCTGTAACTGGAATTAGGTTTACTAACAGGCCGCAAGGGGAAGAACATTTAGTGATAATGCCTATGGACAAGAGAGAAGCAACAATGGGCCTCATTTATCAAGTTCAAGTGTTCAGGTGGGTTTAATTGTCATTCCTCTATATAGCTTGCATATATTGGAACTAAATGTCGTTTCTTCAGGCCCATGGTGCAACACATAATTCAGTAGTACAGTACACAAGACTAGTGCAGGACAATAAATACACAGAACAAAGAACACACAGGACAACAGAACAGTGCTGTGTGGGAAAGCTATTACACAATGGACTCTAAATTATTGAGTAGTGTAGCAGCAATAAATGTAGCAGCAACACTGGTAGCAAAAAGAGTCTCATAAATAAAAAGTGTCTGATGCAGCATTGTAAAGTGCAGTGTGCAGTGGTACTGAGTCATACTGGGAAAGGTGTAATAGTCCAGGTGAGCGTTGGGAGGCAGCAGTGTGTTGAGTAATCTGACTTCCTCAGGGAAGAAACTGTTGCGGAGTCTGCTGGTGGTGGCGCGGATGCTCCTGTACCTTCTGGCAGATGGCAGGATGGTGAAGAGTCCATGAGGGGGGTAGGAAGGGTCGTCCATAATGCTGGTGGTCTTACAGATGCAGCGGTTATTGTACGAGGTGTCGATGGTGGGTAG
>CM040471.1:22517348-22539645 GCA_022758105.1 Pangasianodon gigas | reverse complement strand
TGGAGGAACTCTGTAAAAAATGGCTGTAATTCCTAAACGGTTAATGCAATATTTTTGTTAAACCCCTTGAATTAAAGCTGAAAGTCTACACTTCAGTCACATCTTGACTGCTTCATTTCAAATCCACTGTGGTGGTGTACAGAGGCAAAATTACCAAAACTGTGTCACTGTCCCAATATTTATGGACCTGACTGTAGGTGTACCAGCCTTGTAGCATGATATTCAAGGAGAATTAAAGGAACCATCCACCCTGAATAACGTGCATATCAGTATTTATAATCAAATTGTGATTTTCAAGTTTGCAAAATGTTTAATTGATGATTAAATTCAGAGTTAACGTTTCATCAGTGAGTCTGTGTTCTCTTTGGTTAACAGTTTCCTATTTTACCCACAGTGCTGTCTGACTGCTCGCTGATGGTGATTCCAGGAGGAATTCATCTCTACCTAAAGCGACTGGTGCAGCAGCTCTTTCATCCTTTAGTCTGTGCAGCTCTTCCACCTCCTCTTCTGTACACTCTGCTCAAACACGACCGAGTCCACATCTTCAGCCTTCACAGCACCACTGCGCTTGTTCTCTAGCCGAGCCGAGGCTTTGCTGTAACTTGTGTCTAATAGCAGCACTGAATTCTCTCTGGAACTTTGAGAGCCATTTTTCTGTCTCCACTACGTCTGTGTTGGATTTCTCATTAATATGACAGTGAATGTCTCTGACTGTTATCAGTTATATCTGAGATTGTTGAAACGTCTTCTCCTATTAAATGCCATTATCACTGTGTCACACAAGCTAACTTCTCACAGGACCAGTACAAAACATTAGCACCAGAATCACTACGCACATCCCAATTATTTCAATAATAACATGCTTAATGTGTTTAAGGGTGGACTTTTCCTTTAAGAGTGTAAATGCAGACAAGGAAGCTTTAACAAGTTACAAAGTAAACTTGCAGAAATGTTGTGTGTGAACTTGTATAACTATGATATTTCAGTATTTTATTTTTAATACATTTACACACCTTTTTTTTTTTTTTTTTAATTTTCTGCAGATGAGATACAACCCATAGAGTAAGGCTTTAACGTAACAAAGTGGGAAACCTCAAGGGCTCTGAATACTTTCTGAATGCACTGTAGTGTAGTATCAGGTCATGTGTTTAAGTTCATGGCTCGTTACATTATAAACACGGGTTCCTAACCCTGGAGTATCCCCTGTCCTGTACATGTTAGTGTTTTCCCTGCTCTCAGCACATCTGATTTAACTAATCAGCAAATTAACAGCCGTTCCTGAGTTGAAGTGTGTGACACAGGGAAAGCATTAAAATGTGCAGAACAGGGGGCACTTCAGCACCAGGGGTGGGAACCTGTGCTGTAAAACAAACGAAAGAGCAAACAAGCACTAAAAAGTGGTTTAAAAGTGGTTCAAGACTCTCCAAAAACAAAACACCGCTCAGATCTTTTTCCACTGTGAATACCTCAGGCAGAAATAGGTACAGTACTAATTACAAAACGAAACAAAAAACAATCAATCATCAACAACAAAAAGCACCACGCACATCAGTTGCAGTCTGTTGAGTTCATCTGTTCTGTACTTGCTTGTCAAGTTTTAACTTGCAGCTTTGAACTTCCGACGAAGGATTTGTTCTTTTGTTTGCTAGCAACGTGCCACACAAAACAGATGTCTCTCATCTATTCTCAAAACAATAACAACAAAAAGTACCATATTTTATATTTTTTATTTTTTTTTTAATTATGACTATCAGTCACAGGTCACAAGCTGAATTACCAAATGCCTTCTAGGATAAAAACACATCAACAAAAAGGCCAACTTTTCTAAAATACTAGAACCACTGTTCTCAGGCAATACACGAATTCCTATAGCACTTTATAGCAGTTCCTGTAGAACTGGCATTCCAAAGTTCCAGTCATCCAGAAATGTTATTTCTACTGTATATCAGGTATTATGTATCCGACTGACATCACCGGTTATGATCACTGAGATGCAAACCAGCAAATATTTCATAGCTTGTGTTATGAAAAGAGCCTCAGCTGCTGCTTGTTTTCAGTTTTGAATTATTTTTAGCCTTGGAAACTTGGACACAGCTTTACATTAGAATTCCTTAGGCTGGAGAAAGTGCTTTAAGCGTTACTAAACCTTCAAATAACACAAATGCTCTGATCTTACTAAAAAAGACTAAGACCTTCATGCTTGAGTGTTTCAGTGTGGAACTGATCCGTGTGCAGCTGACTGGATGAGTCGCGATTTTTTTCTTCGTCTCAGCACACAGCCTGCACATGGATCAGTTCCACACACAAATAAAATTAGTAAAAGTCACAAAATTATGTAACTGGATCCACAAATGAAACACTTCACAAACCAATTTTATGTCTTAGAATGTCATATTGCAAAAATGTGAAAGAAACTATACATTCAAAAGTAAAAGTCCCTCAACAAACAGACATGCTTATAGAGAATAAAAACACACTGCAAAAACAAGTGAAAATATCCAGAATATGGGCAAATTGATGCAATTTCTTATTATAAGATTACTGTAAATCAAATACATGGTTGCTCAGCTGGTTTTAGATGCTTGTACATATTTCAGGTTTTAAATTCTTATTAGAATAAGATATACGTTCTTATATATTGGCAGAAAATTGTACTACTTTCTCGAATTAAATGCTTAAAATTAGAAACAATACCTGCCACTAGAACAAGCTTGAAATGAGTTAATGTCTAGAAGTTGGTTTAATAATCAGATATTTAATCATAGATAAAGGCTATATAGTATACTGCATAGAGTTAATTCTGCATATTGTTAAAGTGGGAATTCCTGAGTAAAGTGAATTTACACACCTGGACAATTATGAGCTTTTTCTCTTTGGGTTTTCTGTCAGGCCAATCCTCCCCAAAGCAGAAGTAAATTTCAAAGGGTGGGGGAGTCGGCACCTCGCCCTTCTGGTACATGATGAGTCCTGTTAGAGGAGGAAAGACACATCAGCTTATTCACAAGGAACTGGAATAATCAGAGTTATGGTTACCTGGGATATTGGTCACCCTGCCTTCTACTCATGATCACGCAGGTTTGCTGCCAGCGGAGTTACATTTATATTTATGGGATTTGGCAGATGCCCTTATCCAGAGCGACTTACAGAGTCTCTCTACATTCTGAGTGGAGGAAAGCTGGCGTCCCCGCCACTACCACGGTACCTTCATGCCTGTGCTACCTATCAGGGTTTATGATAGCTGAGTATAATTAAGCATTATAATATTTGACCAAAAAATATTCCTAGAATTAAGTGTGTACACATTATTAAACTTTACCACACGATTGTCAAAATAATATTCGACTTCAGACAGTATCAGTCACCAGCTGTATTAAATTAAACAATGCACTCTATCAGTGTAATATAATATTTAATAGATAATGCATCCAGTATGCATTAATGCAATCTAGAACTATAAACGATGCACATATTAGAGACACATTAATAAACTCATAACCGTTCTGTACACTGCGTTAATTCCGCTGTTATACGCATGTCTGATAGGTGGCGCTGTGACGCTAGGCCTGCTCTGTTCACTGGCCACGGTTCTGTTTATTGCTGGATATTAACAGTAACGGACCTGACAGACTGTCGCTATTCAGCAAACAGGACTCTGCATGTCATGTCTTTTACAAAGAATGGACTCCAAAATACTTTTCCACTAGTACTGGATCAAATGCAGTATGTTCAATATGCCAGGAGTGTTTCTTCTTCCAAAGAATATATTAGTCATCATTTTGCAACATAAGCACAACAAAGAATTTTGCCTAATTTGAGAGTGAGCTGGAGCCGGTTTCATCCCCGCTGTCTTTCAACAGCGAGAAACCGACTGACACTCAGTGTGACACTGCTCAGAAGTCTCTGAAATCATTTTCTCTGATTACCGACAATGAACCCTGTTATCACAGTTACCTGATCAGCATCTGTCCCCTGTGCTGCAGATTTCAACATCACAAATGACACCAGGCAGCAGACTTTACTGCTCTTGCAAAAAGAGCTTCACTGTTCACATTATTCTAAACAGCGACTGGTGCAGGCACGCTTCACTCCCTCCTGTTTAACAGCGTCTTTAATGGATCACTGTCAGTCTTTTAAAAGTCTAATCCCATGTATATAATTAAATGTCTTTTTATTTAACTATTTTACATTTTAACTTACATTTTATTTTCAGTTTGAAGTTCATTAAGAAAATGAAAAGTTTGCATTTTCTTTTTCATGTTTTAATTTTATTTTTGGCACAAAATACCTCAGTATTTAAGTCATCCAAGAGGCTTGCACTTTCCAAAAACTGCTCTCATGATCATTAGCCATTGCAATCCACCCAAACTTGTTTTATGGCTCATTCCTGAACTCATTTTTACAATTACCAAACATCCTGTCTGTCTTCCACCACATTTAGTACTTTTTCCCCTATTTCTATGTAACTGTTAATACTGTAATTATCAAAATCCCACTATTGAGTGCTGCCCTGAAGAGAAAGTGCTCCTTTGTGTGTCTGGTTCCTCTTAAGGTTTCTTCCTGTTTTGTTTTTTTTTGTCTCAGGAAGTTTTTTTCTTGTCACTACAGTCTCCAGCTATAAACTGAACCTGTAGTTCTGAGACAATGACTAGTGTTAAAAGTGCCATACAGATAAAACTGAGTTAAACTGAATCAGTAGCTTCTAAAGTTAAGATTTTAAACATTTTACAATGTCTTACAATATTGCTAAGATTTCATTTTGCGCATTGAACCATATTTCAGGCTATTGTGTGGTTTTTTTTTTTCTTCAGATTTCCTTATTCCAAATACCATCATATCAATATATAGTCACACTAATCTGCACAGATAAAAAGCTCGGCTCACCCTGCAGGAAGTTATTGAGACTGAACACATTGATCTTGCGCTCCCTTTCCATCGGGTTAGGCTGGCCCTCCTCAGGCACTCCCGGCCCGGACCAAAACACTTTGCACTGGCACAAACGCACAGCGTAGATGTCCTGGCCTTGGATCTCCAGGATGAGGCCACGGTCCATCACATCTAGCAGATGCTCAGTGTAGAAGCGCTGCTTCTCATTTTGGATCTCTGCAGTTCCAGGGAACAGCACCTGGTGCAGTGTGATGGGCCCGAATAGCTCCACTTGCTCCGGTGTTGGTGCCAAATTACCAGAATAAAGCCGACAGCCCTGAGGATTACTCACAGTCATAGAGCCCACGGTGTGTCCGCGATACTGGAACTTAATGTCGAGGTCAGTTACTAAGAAAGAGACAAATGAAAATGGAGAGTTTGTGTATAATGAAAAGCGTTAATTAGTAGTAAGCAATAAGTCTCATCAAATATACATCAGCAAAGTAAAGTAGTCATGAAAAACATGACTCACTTGCAAATATTTTATTTCTAGGTACTATCTGAATTTAGGACAATACTTCAAACTATTGACAACTTTTTCAGAGGACTGACAACTTTTCTCTCTCAGAAGTTCCAATCTGATTGCCAATTTGCAATGTGAACCTTAAGCAACAGCAATTTATGGGATTTAATAAGCAATTTGAGGCATTTAAGTCTATTATTCAACAGATAAATGTTGCTAACAAAGTGTGCCAGGATTGCCACACCCCATAGCACCAAGAAGCGTGAATACCCGACACACACACACACACACACACCCACCCACTGCATCTTAACTGGTAACAGTAACTGATATCTCAACACTAAAAGCAAGTTACCTGTTAACTACTAGATTAAAAATCTCTTTTTTTCTCAGTTTGATATCCGATACTGAAGGTCATGTTACAAGTTATATTTCTAAATGCAGCCCAAAGCCTCCAGAGGTGAGAAGAGCCTCAGTGACTGCTCTGCATTGGACCTCAAACGGAGGTAGGGTTTCCCGCATTACTCTTTCCTTTCTTCAACACAAACAGACATTTAATTGCAGTATGTGTGTGTCCTCACGGTAATAAGGATTCAAGAGTATTTAATAAAACCAGACTTTAAAACAGATTGAATCATAACTCTTTGACATTATTAGCACATTTAATACTGTCCCAAGAAAATGAGAATAACAGGCCTTATTTGATGTGCAATTGTTCTTGGGTTCCTGCTTTGCCCAAAACATGTTCATGCATTTCTCAGTCTCTTTAATGATTTTTATCATGACAAAATGAAGTACGCTTATTAACATACTAAATCTAAATCAGACCACTGCATCTGTGTGTGGCTGGACTTCTCTGAAACAGCAGTGTTGTCTCTAAGGGACAACAAATGCCATCGGTTGTAATGTTCTAGGTAATACACACCATCAGTGCATCACATACATGCACTTAGGCTAATGGAGTTATAGTTGGTAGTTGTTTATGTATCATCTGTATCTATATCTATCTGTTTAGTGTTAAAACAGTCATTTTCATATTCACGTGGTTAAAGGCTCTGGGTTACTGAACAGGAGGTTATGGGTTCAAGCCCCAGCATCTGTAAGATTAACCCTCTATCCTTTAACCCTCTCTGCAGTAACATGACTGATGCTGTGCTCGGCTCAGAAGCTGGGATGTGCCAAGACAAGGATTTCTCTGTACTGTATAGTATGCAAAAATACAATGCAGAAATACGTTTTTTTTTTTCAGTTTCTCTTCATTCAGTTTCTCTTCATTCTTTAAGAAGTGCACAACCCTGTTAAGCATCCTACCTAGAAAGTGTTTTGCTGTCACAGCATTCTCAATACCAATATAACAAAGCTTGATACACTCTCCCACAGTTCCCTCAGTTCTCTCTCTCTGTTTGAAGACAGACAGTGTGTTATCCCATAACCAGGATCAAAATCAATTTTAGTGAGGTGAGGTCCACACTGGAGATTTATGTCAAAGAATATGAACCAAATCAGCTGCTTATTAATGTCTTACGTTATGCTTCCTTTCTTCCATTAAAATGCTCTGACTCAAGCCTTCCCAGAAGAGTGGAGCTGATTATAACAGCAAAGGGGAATAAATCTGGAAAGGGCTGTTCAACACGCACATACTGTATGGGTGTGATGGTCAGGGGAGCACATACCAGCCAGCCAGACTCTCAAATTAGAGTCTGAAATGACAGTGTATTAGACTGAGTATATCACTGATTGTCTTTCTGCAAAAAAGTAAAAGTAAGAATAAAAAAGAAAGATGCCATGCTTACGGGGCAGCATATGAGGACTGCTCAGCAGGTCAGAGATGCATGGCTGCACTTGGCTCTCTACCTCAGGCCTCACCTCTGGCATAGGACTGTCCTCCATGGTGTCTGGCATGTCAACAGTGTGGGGAACAGCAGATGGTGCTATGACCCTGGTGCCCAGACCATGTCCATTTGGAACAGCTTCCCTGAATAGGTGCTCCTCCTGTTTCACAGTAGGAGCGATATGGCTGTGATCAGGAAAACCAGGTGGCATAGAAGGAAGAAGGAATGCATCACCTGGGTTGGCTGGGAATGCTGGGTAGCTGGGAGGCTCAGGGATACAGGGGTCTGTCACAGAAAACAAATCCATTAAATAAAAATAAATCCAATTTTCATTACACTGGTCTCAGTTTACGCTTGTCTTCATATATTTCTCAGTGTAGTTCTGTATGTACTCGTTTATTTTATATTTTATTATGTATTAGATTTAATTCTCAATTTTACCTTTATCTATGCTTTTCATATTTTTGTTTATCATTTATTTTGTGAAGTGTTTTTCCTTTTTCTTTTTTTTCTTTTTTTAAAATAACAAATGAGTTACGTCAACGATTTAGTTGTCACAGGCCCTGGAGGATCAGCCTCTGTATCAAATGCAGCAAACTGATGCCTCCTCATCAGATAAACGAGTTTAGCGAGCATTTTTTCCAGCCAGGTCAGCTGAGCTTCACATTTCTTGCTCTCTGTTGCCATTACTGTGCAAAGGCATTTAAAGCCACCACTGCAGGTGCCAGACATTTACACTCAATATAAAACCAAATATTAAGCATAAATCCAAATGGTAAATGTATAAAACTCCAGAAAACTCTGAGAGTGGGGGAAATCAGCATATGAACTCCACACATATACGTAGCTTCTGTTTAATATTTGCAGTTATTGGGAAAAAGAAAGTACACCCTACTTCAATTCTACACTCACAGAGCACTTTATTAGGAACACTAGACTAACACTGGGTAGGGCTCTCAGTCCCTTTGCTCTCAAAACAGCCTCAGTTCTTCATGGCATGGATTCCACAAACACTCCTTTGAGATTCTGCTCCATGTTGAGATGATCGCATCACACAATTCCTGCTGATTTTTCAGCTGCACTTTCATGCTGCGAGGCTCTCGTTCTACCGCGTCCTCAAGGTGTTCTACTGGATTCAGATCCAATGACTGGGAAGGTCCCTGAAGAACACTGAACTCATCGACACGTTCACGAGACCAGTTTCAGACGAGTTTTGCTTTGTGACATGGTGCATCGTCACCAACTTCTATAAACAAACATCACATTTCTTCCCACCTGGTTTCTGAATGTTGGTTTACTTTTTGGAAAAAATGACTACATATTGAAATGTGTTGTGTTTTGCTGTTGTCACCTGAAGTTATCTGTTTGTCTATAGAAGTTGGTGAGGATTACACAATCATTATTTAGGCCCTGATAAATAAAAATATAGAATTGAAGGAGGGTGTACTTTCTTTTTCCCATGATGGTACATTTATAATTAAATATTGTATATAATAGTATATATATTACTTATAATTTATAAAACATAATGTTTTTAACGTTGTATAGCAAAACTTCGCACTGAAACCTGAAACTTTTTTTTTTTTTTTTAAACATCTAAATATATCGAAATGGCCTCAAATGTTCAAAAATCTCAGACAGAATAGAACATTAAACTTTTTACAATTGGTGCCCCGTATACAGTTATGTACACAAACAGAAAAAGGGACTTACTGATGGAGAGGTGTGCAAAATTTGGCAGCTGAAACAAAGAAAAACAGACACTTTGAATCTGCAAGAGCAATCCTGACTACGTGTGTACAGAGCAACAACAATTTCAATCTTATGTGCAATGTTCACAAACTCTATCTGCAGTGCTCACCTCTTCCTCATCATCCTCACCCTCATCTAAAAGAGCATAAAACATGGAATTATTCAAGCAAGCAAAAGCAAAACAAAATAAAAGTAGACATAAAATGATAAAAAACAAACAAAACAAAAACAGTAAGGGTAACGCTAAAGCAATAAAAGATAAGATGATTTCACACTTCTACCACTGTTCCCATGAGGTGCACTGCTGTATCAGAGAACTTTCCACAACCTGCTCTTACCTCCATTGACGGGCAGATCGCACACCTCATAAATCTTGTATGGTTGCATCGGTGTCTCCTTGGTTCCATCATACTTCAGCATGAACTCCCGGCTCTTGTTGAGTGCGCATCGCAGGTTGGCCTTCCACTTGGCCGGATCAGGCTCATCTACACCCTCCTGGTACTTCCCCGTCTCCAGCGCCCAGGCCTTTAAAGAAAGAAATGATCGTCAGGGGCCTTGGGAGGATTGTTAGCAAAATAATAAACCTGCATAACCCACATTTGTGTTTCATAAATGTCAATTCATTCAGGCCACAATCAGGGTCTGAGTAGAAAAACAGTTCAACAGTGAACCATGGGAAGCAAAAGTGTTCAGAATATTCATAACTATATCATCATCACCCCCAGGTCTGAGATCTGAGAAGAGTTAGACTGTAACCATGTTTATAAAGTAAACAGTGCAACCGGGAAAATACCATCTAGTGTATTATGCAAAGGTTTGAAAATGATTTTGAGGTTTTAGGGTCTTCTTCTTGACCAGTTTGTTCATGCAGCACAAGGCATGGAGGGAACTGAAAGCTGAACCACTTTCACTTCTGCAAAGCTGTTCATCGGAATGAGGAAAAACCCCTGAAAGTAACGTAGAATCTATAGGTACTAGGGGTGTAACCAAATACAAAAATATTACTCAGATTGAGCACATGCATCATAAATGAACACGAACACAGAGTCGAACGTGAGATTGCCGGCTTCAGACTAGGTGTGTGCAACGGGGTCCTGCAGGACGAAAGAAAAAAGCTGCACGAGGTTTTTACTCGGCTTTAATCTGCGGGTTTAAAGAATAGCTGCTGTGGAGCTCATGGGGAGGGTTGCCAGGTTCCCTATCTACACTACAAAAACCACACAAAAATATGTGACTCTCAATCCGAAATGGTCGGACATGTTCGTAGATGTATTGTCCTTCTTTTTCTTCGTCTCTTCATGTGCAACAAGTTAACAGTGGTTAATCTATATGCAATACACTGACATAAAGTATCTGGCAACCCTGCTCACAAAACAAAGCTCAAGTTCATTAACCTTGTATGACTCGTGATGCACTATTAGTTTTTTTCATCAATGCTTTTACCACAAACAACAGAAATGCTTTTATTTATAGAGCTGCTGCTCCACATGGCCCATGAAGACCGTGTGCCGTGCACAGAGCTGCACATCTCTGCTGGGGGCTTCAGAAAAGATCACTTCATTCATTTAAAAAAAATATTAACTCGTACGTTTATTGCACGTTTTTGTCGTTCTTAAACGTTTGCTCTCCATCATTATTAGAAAGGAAATCGTCCTGTGTCCAGGTTGTCCAGGTGTCCAGCATGTCCAGTGAACCTTTCTCATCTGTCTGGAATGTAACAAACCCGAAAACTAAAGTAAATCTGATTAAAATATTTGCTATTGTTATAAAGAGTAAATAACATTTTCTCGATTTGGGAACCAGGCTGAAGACTGTTACTTTAGACAGAAGATAGTAAACTTGCCAGAAAGTTCCACAGGACATCTGGTTCAGGAGTTGAATACAGTCGTATAATTTAAAAAAAAACACTACGGCTGGTATAGGCCACGCCCACTTCCGGGATAAATCACTGAGTATGAAACAGATACAAATATTTTGAGTATGAAACAGATACAGAATGGCGAAGTGTTATACCCCGAATAGGTACACACACTCAGTGCATTCGTTTTACAGGATGTAGAATAGCGTCTCCGAACTTTTAATCAAAATTTTTAAAACCACAGCATGAGGATTCGAACTGATGTCAGGGACGCCTCTGAGCACTTTTGCTCACCTCTGCCCCTCCCTCAGCAACCAACACCCCTGCCACCGTCAAGGTCACTGAGGTCACATGTTCATCTCACTTCTGATGTTTGTGAGCAGATCATTAGTGAGATCAGACACTGATGTGGTCTGAGGAGGAAGGCCCACATACGGGTGTGATGGTTAGCTGTCCACAAACTTTTGGGCAGTATATACATTCCCGTCCAAAAGTATTGGAACAGCAAGGCCGATTCTTTTGTTTTTGTTTTACACTGAAGATATTTGGGTTTCAGATCAAGAGATGAATATGAGATGATAGATCAGAATTTCAGCTTTCATTTCCTGATATCTACATCTCCATTGTATATTTTCTAATAATGTCTTATAGACTATTATAATTGTATATTTATTATAAGTGAATTTAATGAAAGACTGAAAAGACAACCATCAGCATGTGCGATGTAAAAATATCTCCTGACTGTTACTATTTTGTGTTTGGAAGAGGAACTACGATTCTGCAGACTACGACTGCATGACCTGCAACACTGGAACAGGCCAGAAACAGGATTCATTCCCACGTTGAGGCTACAGCAGAACGTATGACCAGCTATCAGCACAGATGACACTCTCCTGCTTAGAGAATTGCACTGTCCTGTACTGATATGTTTAAAAATTAGTTGCAGACTGTTTTGCTTTGGATGATTGTGTTCAGTGAGTGTACAGTGTCTGGTTCCGGGTTAGTTGGTTCAGTGGAATCTGTAATAATTGAGTTACACAGTGGATTTTACAGCATTAGGATACAATCAACATATGAATGTAATTCAGATCAATATCTATTTCTCGTTGTGAATTATACACAGTGACACTGAGGAGTTAGGAACTCTATCAGGAAGCAAAAACCAAAATCTAGAAAAAAAAAAAAATGGTTGGGAGGCCATAAGATTATTATTTTTTAACTTTGATTTAGAGTAATCTAGATGAATCATATGTAGAACTTAATGAATATTAATGACACTGGAATTAAATAATAACTCCAATGAAATAATAACATAAAATAACCTCAGTTCTCATCAGGGATATTTCAGATCTGTGGAAAAAATTGATAATTTTTTTTTAATTCATCATGTAAAGAATATTTTGTGCCATTTAACTCAAAAGTATATGTCTCAATTAGACAAGACTTGCCTTGAATATAGTGTTTTCCTCCTCTGGGGTCGGCAGATGGCGTGTGGCATGTCTCCAAGGTATCTGAAATAAGCGACACTCCTTGTTGAGCCAGTTGAGGCCAGGGTATTTCCCACTGTTCACCTGGGGGAAGGAAACATGTCCGTGTTTATAGACTCCTGTTTACAGGGCTAGAACACACATTAGAGTTTACACATTTGCCTGCGTATGTTTTGAATGTGAAGTTTTGAACTGTAAATGCATGCCAAAACTATGAAATGCCATTTGAACGAATATTAAATGACATCATTCATTAATTAATAGTATTGTCCTTGTAAAGTCCATGAAAAGACAGCATTTTATTTGGAGATGTTGCTCAGCTCGAGAACCAAATTGTTTATGCATGAAATTATGAACTACACTGAAAATGTGTCATAATGCATCAAATGCAGGCGAGCGCATCATATTAACAAAAACAGGGAATTAAGTGTGATAAAACACGCATGATTAACTGTTGGTTTGCGATATAAAAAATAAAATAAAATGCTAAATAATAGGATGCGTTGAATCAAGTAATATTTTATAAGTTGCTGAATAATAAGGGTGGAAGCCATACTGTAAAATTAAACCAAATATGTAGTGATTAATGGGATCATTACAATTAGAAATACATATAGCAATATATCAGCAATATACTAGACTCCTTTGTCTTTGACTAGGTTTATTTCAGTGCTTGCAATCATCTCCCTGAGCTACTGTATCTTTGGTTTAGTCTTTTTTATTTTTTATTTTGAAAATGTCATTATCTCTTGCTTTTATGTTACATCACATTACATTTGACAGCAAAGAAAAGGCCATTTTCAATCCCTAATTTCTTTTTGGGTTTAAAGGCAGCGCTCTAAATGCTACTGAAAAACCCTGTCTCGGACACTTCTACTCAAAAATAAAATTAAATTAAAAAAATCTGTCAACCTCGGAGTCGTGAACTACATGCATACATGTACTGCATAATCTGACTTAATTTGCCAACTCTGACGGCTCTTAATGAAGAAGATTCTTTTCAAAATTGTGATAATATTTTGCTCTGTCTTCTTGAAAAAGTCAAAACTATACCCATTTTGCTTCCAATCATCTAAACCAGTCTCCATGAAAAGAACACATTCAGTAGAGAAAAACATTACTGCTCACCTGAGCCAGCAGCCACGGCTTCAGACGGATTCTCCTTGGCTGGGCACTCATAGCATTTAAGGTTTTAACAGTGCAAAGGAGCTTTCTCGGAATTTCTTCTCAAAGGATTGGAGACGTGCCAGTGAAATAGGCTCACAAATGTTTCATGCAAGTACACCGGGATTTGTGGAAAACCTGAGACACAAAAAGTAAAGTCAGCAAGATTTGAGAAACCATAGACACAAACTGGATCTTTAATTGTGATTTTTCAAGCATTAATAAATGCACCAATAAGAAGAAGAAGAAGAAGAAGAAGAAGCACTTTTTGTCCCCACCCCTTAGCACTGGAGAAAGACCAGAAGCCACTGGGACCAGCAGCAATTGTTCCCAAGGAGATGTACTACATATGAAGGCAAAATGTTAAGCCACTCCTGAGATATTGCCTCACTTTGTTTTCAGCAGCCCTCACAATATGCAAATGAATTCCAAGCTTGCTCTGCTAGTGGTGCTAGAGCTTGGGAGGTACATACTAAAACTGTTGCACAAGTAGCAGAGACGGTCCTCCATCACTGGGCCAAATCTCATAAAATGTATATGAAGCTCATATCAAGCTTAATCACAGGACTGAAGTCGTGAGCTCCACCAGGAGGTTTAATATTTTTGCCAAAAGTTATAATACGTCCCATAATACGTCGCTCTCTGGGAGGTCCCTCACCCTGGAGACAGGCCTAGGCCAAGTCTGACCCAACTGCCACTCAGAAGATGGAGCTGTGCTTTCACAGCAAATGGGTGTTCATCTTCGCTGACTTTGCACCAGAGATGGCTAAAAAGCAAAGGCCACTGAGAACCGTTCCCAGTGTTTTGGATCACGTTTCTGGAGGTGCAGAACATTCGATCGCCCTGAAGCAGCCATGACCTTCATTCACGACAGCATTCAGTTATCACAGTCCACTAATGACACAATACAGGGCCAAGTGTCTTAAAATGGATCATCAGCTGCTTTACTTTAAACAGTGCAGGCCTTTTCGTTATGTGTTGTGCATTTGTCTATATTATAAGTGAGACTGAATCCGTTTAACTGAAACAGCTGCCCTAGCTGCTCTGGTTTAGATCAAGTATGAGATGAGGCTGTAGTTTCCGTTCTGATTAGTGGGGGAAAGTTTAATTGGGTTATTATTAGACTTGGTCTACTTTTTGAGACTTTTCCTGTGTCTGGAATAGTGGAATAGTGGATGTTTGCTTAAAGGGAACGGGGTGGCAGTGGAACTTTCTGGCACTTCTTCCTGTCATATCACCTCTGGAGACAAGGGTGTGTGTTTTACGATAGTCTGAGAGGGCTACCAAGTGGCGCAAAAGAAAAGCTTTCACCCTATACTGGAGACCACGAGTTTAAATTTCAACGATGCCACAGCCACCTGTGGACGGGAGTCCAAGAGAGCAAAATCGGCTGTGTTCTCACGGTGGGATGGGCATACTCTCTCTCCCCCATCAATCACAGGGACACTAGCCAATCATGGGTGTCTGTGAGCTCATGCATGCGGAATGGGGCGGACAGCGCTTTCCTCCAAGTGTGTTACACCACGCCATGATGCAGCATATATATTTCTAGCCTACTTCAATCTATCCCCATAATAATCTTGAAGACTTTGGGAAACTCTCAGGCTATAAACATAATTTTGACAAAAGTAAACTCATGCCATGCTCATAACAATGCTGCAACTGAATCTCCACTCTCAGTAAACTGCAAAAGTCCGAATCCACCCTTTTGTTTTCAATCTATTCGGTACATATTGTTAATTATTTGGTGGCAAACAATAATGATGGGAAAATGTACATTACATTAATTCCATGGCAGTCAAATGGCCATGCAGTACTTATTTATGCAGGTCAATATTCAAGTTCAGTATTACAAATAAAATAATATACTGTTTTTACTATTGACTTTTGTGTGATTTATGAACAAATAACAGTAATGATGGTGTTTAAAGCTAATTTTTGCCCTTTATTGGACCAGAATGTATTCACTGGCCTGCCAAGTCCCTGTCTTGTACCTTAGCAGGAAAAGTCAATGCTATTATTAGCTAATAATAATAATAACATAAACAGTTTACTGCAAAAAAATAACCCAGGCATGAGTTCCCACCGTAAGCCCACTCCACCTCTCCACTTAACTCATGGTTCTTGTTTAAATTATTTATTTTACACACAGGGGGGCTGTAGAATGAGGCCTATTAGTAATTGGAACAGAGTGATGTGGAGGCCATTCCTTCCTCCAGTGAATCTGTCAATAGCCAATAGACGAATCCATGAGCCTATGCAGGAGATCATCAGTAAGAAAGCATTGGCTCAAGCTTGTTCTCACCATGCGAAACTCCACACGGAATGGGCCCTCCCTAGACGTGTGTGTGAGCAGGTAGGGGGAGAACACACTGGCCTGCAAACTGCAACCTCTATTAGTCAACGTCCAGTTATCATGTATCTTATGTCTGTCACTGTGACCTTAAAAATTCATTGACGCTTGGCAAGTAGATGTGGGGAGTAATACAATATAATACAATCTCCTGAGGATTTTTTAAAGTTGTGTGTGTTTTTTATACATTCTTCCTCCCCTGTGTACATACATCACAGAATTTGTGAATTTGTGAATATGTTATATATGATAGCGCTCAGGTCCACAATGTATTGAACTTTTTTTTTTTAAAGTGGGTGTTGGACTATTTCCACAGCTTTCCTTAACCGCATGCAACACCCCTTGGGCTTTCACCCACATTTAAATGCTAAAAACCCTGTGAACTCCTGAGTCACCTGAGACCACAGATAACAGTGCTTCAACCCATTTATGCCAATTTCAGCTATCCTTGTGTACAAATCATATTTTCGGCATTTTATTAAAGCATGCCCCTTGGGGCAATCAAGGCACTGCAGAGAGACAGGGCACAACAGACCTGCCCAGGCCCTAGTCCAGCTAACGTAACATCAGCTGCAGCATGCTAGGAAAAAAGGGGAAGTGAAGAGAGGTTAAAAGGGATGGGGAAGAACTAGGGGAAGGAAAGTGAAAAGGTCTTGATCCCTGTGCGCCTACACATGTGGTCCCCCGGCAACTGAATCATATCAACCAGAGAGTCAGGCTAGTGATATTCAAACTACTCAGCAGTGCCAGCCAAAAGTCGAGTCACGAAAAGGTCCAGAGTTACTCTAACATCAGCTCCAGGAACTACTAGCAATGTCCTTCCCAGGTCCAGGACAGAGTGGAAAAAATAATTTTTTAAATGGTGTATAAATAGTTTAATAGACTAGCAAGGTGATTTACCTGGAACTCTGATACTTTTAAAGTAATCCTTCTCTAGGTCATGATCAATCGAGTTGGCCACATATCGATCAGAAGCTACTAAATCTTACTAAATCTAAACCTTTCATAGCACAGCAGAGTCTGTGGTATCATCAAATAGGAAATCTTTGCCTTATCGTATATTGTCGAATATTGAATCGTAGCCTTAAGAATTAAAATCGTATTATATCACGTAAGCCTGAGGCTTGCATCCCTGGTAGGGACTAGGTATCTACAGATAGACAATACCGCCCCCACTGTAACAGTGCAGTGCATGCAATCTCATACCCAGGAGTCTCATTTATCAGCCATGCGTAACCTTAAACCATGTGTATGGGTTTAACGCAATGCCATTGCATGTGTATTATGCTCAAATGTTCATATCTGTTTTCATATTTAAACCGGATGTAGGCGAGATCTATAGCAGGAGTTTACAAATTATCTATTATCTAATTATCTAATAATATTATAATCAGATTAACTTCAGTTTATGGGTTTGTTACATTCCAGAAAGTTCCGAGACGATCAGAATCTCCTATAATGCTGGAATCAATTATATCAGCCATTTAACAAATGTTAATCTTCATAAAGTCTTCACTCACTACTCCATACATTTTAAATTTCATTTAAATGCTCATTACTTCTTTTGAGTGATCAACGATTTTAAAAAGTGTTACTATTTGACATATAAGCTGATGTTCTGTTGACTGCTCACCTTTCTAGACACTACACAATAACCCTGGTTCATAAGATTACCTTAAACACAAGATGTATCTAAAACCACTCAAAACAAGCTGCTAGACTGTATGATGTCTGCATGTTGTGTACATGTAGTTCACATGTTCATGTCTGCCAAATTTTTATTTTCTAGAACATTCAGGACAGAATTTTTTCAGTTGTGCCTAGACTTCATGGACAAGCTCCTTTGCTTACTCGCAAATATATTAAGGCTGATTGTCATAATCAGGACACGGAGAGGATCCTAATCATTGATCACATTCATTTTGTGTTCATGCAAATAATGCACAAATTCCTAAATGTAAAATTCTGTTTTCAGGCCATAAAATAGCACTTGATACAGAACATTCTACTTCCTTCATAATACAATAGAAACAGCTTAATATCTTGTGCCGACATCAGCAGAAAAGAGCTTAGGCAGGTGTGAAAAAGCAGAAGTGACTAAACTGGTCAATTATTATTTTATTTTGAGCTTTTTTATGGGTCTGCTGACAGAAAATTGGACACTAAATTACATGATAAGTTAAAAACCTGAGGTCAGAAAATCAGTGTGTGTACACAATGGGTGCGTACTTTTTTCTTGATTTCATTACGCAATATTGATTTTCAGAATTAATCAATTCGTACAATTATTTAATTTAAAACGGCATATTTATACTGTATATTTAATTTTGCCATCAGTTGAGTGTATTTACATTCTCCATAACAACTCATGTATCTCTGGACTTGTTCCTTGCTCTAGCCGAGCTCACGCAATACAAAAGGGCTTAAGTTGTGGCTTAAGGTCAGAATCACACTCTCATTTCCGCCACGCTCTACTCCACACACACACACACACACATCTCACAACTCCACTGTCTGAGTAACATGCAAGTCTGTGGTCTGAGCTCTGACTTCTGGCGTGTGCAAATTTCAGTATTCAGTATAAACTGCTCGCTATGCTTGTGTAGCTCAACAACCAAAAAACCCAAGGGAAAGAATAAGCAGGAACATTCTCGTCTGATTCTATATCTGAAAAGCTTGTAAACCTTGAAAATTAAGCAATGTCTGAAAAGCAAGTGTGCTGTTATACTGTTATACTGATATGCTGTTATACAGCTGTAGGCATGAGGTCACAGCCAATCACAGCCAATCACAGCCATGCGGATATTCAGTATAACAGCATGATTGCGAGTGTGATATTGCTTTTCTATAGTAGTTCCATAAACAAGAAATATCTATATATTTAATAACTGACATAAGACACAATATGGCCAAATATTTTGTTAATTTTTGCTTCGTCAATGAAACTTATTGCCACAGTAATGCACAGACTGACTGACAGCCTGTAGTGTGTGTAGTAACAGTTGCAATGTAAAGAACTATTGCTAGAATTGTAATGTTGTAATGTGGATTCATGCATATTACATTTAATCCATAAATTACCTAACCAACAACAGAACTATTATATACTGTCTGAGAGCACAGGCCTCTATTCCTGGGTAGAATATAATACAATAGTGAAAAAGTTCGGGGCAGCAGCAGTGTTGCTATTGCACCACATGGTGCTGTGCGCAAAACTGTTTTCAGGTGGTCCAATTATCACAGATTTTCACAAATAGACATAAATAAGGAAAACACTGTTCATAAAACAAAAAAACAGACTGGCTGTTTTCATTTGCAATAGAATTCATTTCACAGAAATATAAAAACATTGTAAAGTGTCAGTTGTGCCCAAGCCAAAGACAAATCGGCAAACGATTTGCAAATTTGCTGCAAATTTGTGAACAATTTGTCGAAGCATTTAATCAGGATAGGTGCTAAAACAAAACGCGTTGCTGAAGGGCCCTGTGCTGAAGGAGACAGTTCCCCAAGCTCACTTGAGTTTTATTCAGCATCAGGATGAAGGTAACTCAGGGAGCGATGAAGAGACTTATAGCAAGACAAATAGTTAAGGTAATGCTACCATCACCCATGGTAGAGTCACCATCATTTCAACAAATACTGAACAAGATACGCTCATGACCTTGTGGCATAGCTGTATCCAGGTGTTAAACACTACTCTTGGTGGTTAGGAAGGGTGAAATAGAATGCTAGGTAGAAATATAGCTGTGGTTCTCTGAACCTTGGATAGCTACCAGGGTTCCCTGCCATTCGGAACTGCCATCGGCCCAGTAGGGACTCGGCGAGTAGGTCCCAGGATCCAAAGTGACGTTTTTATAGTAATTATACCAAATACAACATTACTGTCACTGTGTGACTTTGTGGTAAAGGTCTCAGCGTATGCACGCGCTCACACACACACACACACACGAGAATACACTCACCATATACTTTCTTAGGAACCCCTGTACAACTGCACATTCAAGCAGTTATCTAATCAACCATTCTTTCAGACCATTCTGTGTAAACTCTAGAGACTGTTGTGTGTGAAAATCCCAGGAGATCAGCAGTTTCTGAAAAACTCAAACCAGCACATCTGGAACCAACATCCATGCCACGGTTAAAGTCACAGAGATCACACTTTTACTCCATTCTGATGTTTGATGTGAACATTAACTGAAGCTCTTGACCTGCGTCTGCATGATTTTATGTATTGTGCTGCTGCCACATGATAGGCTGATTAGAGAACTGCATGAATGAGCAGGTGTTCCTAATAAAGTGGAAGGTGAGTGTATGTCCAAATGTTAAACACAGCCCCGGGCAGTTATCCAGTGTTCATAACACCACAGTTACATTTGTAAACGTACAGTATTCTAGCTTTTTGAGTCTTAATTCATATATAAGATCAGCTAGCCAGATTTAATACCGTCTATGCGTTTATGGCATTGAAAGAAAAGGCTCATTGAATTTATTTGATTTAAACGTGTACATTGGTTCCAGATGAATGAATTGAGCTGCAGTCAACATGATTTGATCATGTATTTTCAAAGCCCTGGAATAAAACCGAATACTACACACTCACCTGAGTTCAGGCTCGAACCCACATAGAGATCCCACAGGATAAAACAAAACCAGTCGTCATATCCAGTCGTCATAAAGTGATAGGGTTCACTTTACAATCAAACAAAGAAACCACCAAAACTCTGGGTACAGCCCACACCCACTTCCGGTTTAAATCCGCCCAGGAAAACAGATATGAATAATCTGAGCACTAAACAGATACAGAATACAGATAATGGCCTTGTATTACATCCCTCTGTATCAATGACAGTGGACAAAGCTATAAAATGTGTAAATGATACAGTATAAAGACACTAACAATAAGAAATTTAGTCAACAGAACAGAAGTGAGTGAATGAATCAGCTATTATTTCCCCACCGAGGTCAGTCAAGTGAAAAGCCGCTGATGAAACTCATGTTTTAATGCTGCGAGTGACCTTTCCTCTGATGATGTGCATGATGCCGCTAATCAGAGTGGGAACTCATTGTAAAATGACCATTCTTTACAATTTGGCAGTAATTATGATTAAGTTTTTATTTAATAAGTAGATTTCGTTTTCTCTCTTTAAATAGGCTGATTGGCTGTTACTCAGATTGAAGACACCTGTGACACTAATTAAGGTTAAACAATTAGACTGAAACATGATTAGAATGCAATGATTTCTAAGCTTTTTTAGGGGAACCAAGAAATCTGTCCAGGCTGTTTTAGATTATCTTGGTGAAATAAACAATAAGTCATTTCTCTTCACAATGTTATTAGTTTAATCCACCACATACTATAGGCAGGCAGGTATATATATGAGACTATTGCTTTTGGTTTAATCACTTTTCAGGAGCAATGAATCATTGTTTCAAAGAACTGTAAGGGTACCTATAAATTTGTCCACGTCTTTAAATACACTATAAATCCAATATTGTTCCTGAAGAACCCAGGGTTTGTTAGAGAGCATAACTGAAAAAACAGCATCATGAAGACCAAGGAGCTATCAAAACAAGTCTGGGACAATGTTCTGGAAAAGTATTAATCAGGTCTTGGTTATGAAAAATTATCCTAAGCTTTGAACATACACAGTGATTAATAAGCAGGATTCAACCACGGACATTGCACACCCACTGTTTCTCATGTTGCCACACACAAATGATGACAAGTCAAAATATTACTCAATTGTGCAATTTGTGAAAACACATGTTATGTCATGAGGGCAACAGCACAGTGTAATGTAAAGAGTTCCCATACTAACAGCAGGCCTCCTGCAGCTATACCACATAAGCAAAGCCGTACCACACAGTTCTACATGCAGCAAAACACTGTAACTACTGTATGTTTTACAGTTAAAAACCAAAAATTGGTGTTGTACATTATAATAAATCCAATTCTTATTACTACTATCCCAGCTATCCTTTTATATCCAATATTATTTTCTTTTTTTCCATTTTTCCTCCGAATACAGGGCAATACTAGAAGAAAACCAGTTCTAGTCTGTGAAAGACTTGATACTGGACTGGATTTTGCTCCTTCCTACAGGAAAACACCACAAGCACTCCCAAAGTGCACTACACTAAACGGCCAAAAGTATGTGCACCCCTGACCATCACACTCCTATGTGTTTGTTGAACATCTCATTCCAGATTTATTCCCCCTGTGCTTGCTGTTATAATGAGCTCCACTCTTCTGGGAAGCTTTCCAGTAGATGTTGGAGCGTGGCTGTGGGGATTTGTGTTCATTCAGCTACAAGAGCATTAGTGAGGTCAGGTGCTGATGTTGGGATGTCGAGGAGGTCTGGGGTGCAGTCGGTGTTCCAGTTCATCCCAAAGGTGTTCAGTGGGGTTGAGGTCAGGGCTCTGTGCAGGACACTCGAGTTCTTCCACTCCAACCTTCACACACCA
>CM040471.1:22476548-22492265 GCA_022758105.1 Pangasianodon gigas | reverse complement strand
AAAGGAACACATGCACAGTTAGCTTTCTGTGCTGTTTCTGGTCAAGTTGCACCATTTTTTTTTTTTACAAACTTATCAGGAATGGCATTATTGCAGAGAAAATCCATTAATTCATTCATTCTCAGGGAGACGGACAAAATGACGTTGCTCACTTTTATTTAGCAGATTTAAATACAATGACCAAGTCTATCTTGGAAGGAAATCATTTCAAACACTAGTTTATGCTATGGTAGAAGAGAGTGAGATACATGGAGGACACAAAGGAACTACTGTTATATGTAAACATCCCAGAGAAATTGAACAAATGCTTGTCAAGGCATTGGCAGCTTTTCTTTTTTTTTTTTTTTTTGCCACACAGAGGAAAACATTCCTTACACAAAACACTCATACATTAAAAAAATACACTCATTAGTTTCTTTTTGAGTGTGCTTACCTAACTTCAAAATAATATCCATATAAATTCATAAATTGAAAATTATTTCATAATTAAGGAAGCATTTTCTCAGGAAGATGTGCAAAAACCTCTACAGAAGCTGTACAATAAAGTGTGTGGGTGTCTGTTTGTAAATGCTACAGGAATCATGAAAATTGAAATGAAGATTGGCTAAAATATGATAAATTGGTCCTTTTATACGCATCTTCATGTAAATTCTGTACTCACTTAAAATAAAAAAAGAGAGCAGAAAAGACTAAATGCGCCAAGCATGGGAAAAAGGAGGTGAATGTTTCAATGATACCAATAATAAAATTGTTGAAATATTTTCCTGTTTTTCTCTCTCTTTAATGCATCCTCCATAACATCTTTGGACTGGCAGGACTTAGCGACTGTATCCGAACTCATCTGCGTCATCGGCACGGAAGTCTCCGTAGCGCCAAATGTTGAGCTGAAAGGAAAGACATGCAGACGGTTAGGAGAAGGAACGAGACTTTTTGGGGAAGATGTACAATGAGCAATCAAAAAAAGTCCAATCATTACAGGGAAAAATCACATTGTATTGTCCCGTTCAAATTATTACACCCTCAACCAGAGACGTTCACAAGCCACTTCATGGAAGGTTGCGTTAAATCTCAAGTTCACAAAAAAAAAAAAAAAAAGGAAGTGGGGAAGTTACAGGGAGAGAAAAGCGACGGCTGTGGCTGTTAGGCCTTACACCTCCATCCATATAAAGTACAAAGTGTTTTTAACACACACTGTACTTTTTATAAAACGTTTTAAAACAAAGTTTAATGGTAATGTTTTATGATGTGTTTGACTGAGATTTCAGATCTGGTTTGTTGTGTATTGATCTTTATTTAACCATGTGTAGTGTTCTCATCATTTGGTATGGCCATCCATCATATGGCAGAACCAATAAAGACAATAACTCTATTAAAGGGCAAAATAAAATATCTGTTCTGTGGCTGAAATATTGATCACAGTATGCTCAAGTGGACACTAGCCTTGTACATTCTGTCAACAGTGTTATAGCTTTCAGAGTTAAAACTCTGCAGTGAAGAGTATGAACAGCACGCAGTGCAGGTGAAGCACATTCATGTACGTTCACAGAAGAACTTCATAAATAATGCATGCATGTTTTCTACAGATATCGCTGTAATTGTGATACTTTATCAAAAAGTACTTAATTCATAAAAAGTGTTAAAATCGTAATTGCATGTTTCTATGTAAATGTGTGCACATCACCTTCAACTGTTTCAAACTGCCAATATATACGCTTGATTTTTATAGTTTAATATTTGCTGTGTCAAGTGGCTAGTACAAGTAGCAGTGCTATCAGAGAGTACGGGAGGGAGTTAGAGAGGGGAGAGGGAGAGAGAGAGGAGGGGGGAGAGAGAAGGAGAGAAGAGAGGGGGAGAGGGAAAGAGAGAGGAGAGGGGGAGAGAGAAGGAGAGGGAAAGAGAAGAAGGGAAGAGAGGGAGAGAGGGAAAGAGACAGGAGAGGGGGAGAGGAGAGGGAGAAAGGGAATGAGAGAGGAGAGGGAGAGGGGAGAGGAGAGAGGAGAGAGGGAAGAAGAGAGTGAAGGAGAGAGGGAAGAGGGAGAGGGGGTGGATAGAGGGAAGGAGAGAGGGAGGCAGAGTACAGAAAAGAGTAAAGCGAGAGAAGATAAGCTCAACAAAGCTCTTCCTTCATTGCTAATAGTTTGCTGTTAGCTTCTCTTACTTGTGATGTCATTTTCCACTCACCTTGCTGTGGAATAGAGGTGTGTGTTGATGGTGACTTGTGTAAACTGAGAGGGGAAAAAGGGAGGAAGAGAGGCAGGAAGGAAAGAAGGAAGGATGATTGAGGACTTACCCTGGCACTCTTTGCAGACTCCTGGCCATTTAGATACTCAGTCACCTGGAAAAGAAACAGTGCTTAGTCCAGTTTTACAGCAGGTGATATTTCCCATCAGGTGCGTGAGACAGTACAGTGCTACCCACAGCAGTCCTTTCTGAATCCTTACGCAGAATACTCAGGTGAAAAGTTACAGATCTGGTTCAAATGGCTGTGGAACACCGGGGACCTAACACTGATGATTTTACGCTCCTGTTCTCCAGTTGGGCAACAGCACAAACTGACAGCTCCTGACAGAACGGCCATTTACACTCACAAACCCGATTACAGAGAGAGAGTGTGTGTGTAGAATACAGAAGGTAAGTTCTTAGGTCTGTAGAATCTCAGCTAAAAGTACAAACCTTCAGAGAAACAGTTACTTCTACAAATCTCTACTAGAACTTTTCAAGCTTTGTACAAATGAGGGAGCATCTCAGGCCTTCTTACCGAGAAAAAAAAACAAAAACACACACTTCCTACATCAACCATGTGATCTCATGGCTTTTTTTTTTTTTTTAACGCAATCACACCGTAATAAAATCTGATACGTCCCTTGGGCCTCTTCATCTGGACTGTACACAAGCACATCATAGGAGAGGGGGTAGGGCTGAGAGTAAGTGAATGAGTAAGTGCATCAAAAGCACTTAAGCTCATCTGGGAAAGAGTGCAGACAAACTCAATTTGATTTTACGTAATCACTGCCAAAACTCTTTCCCCTGAGGCATCATATCACTGAATCATCGAGTCAGTAGTTTAAAATCACCCACGTAAATGAGCGTGGCTGTGATTGCTCTATGCGAGTGATCTGGCGTATCAAGAATGAATCTGAGGTTACAGCGTGGATTTTCCACATGGGAGGCTGGTAGGAAGGTGGGGACCATGTGTGCTTAATGTTTCAGCAGTTAATGGCTACTCACTCTGCTGAAGTTCCTATTTTAGTCACTCTGTGTTGATTCACCACGTTCATTAAAAATGTAGAACATCATGCAGATATAGGGTCAAGAGCTTCAGTTAATGTTCTCCTGTTTGATGTGAATGGGGAACGTGATCTCGGCGGCTCTGAGCGTGGCATGGCGGTGGTTGTGACACGGGCTGGTGTGAGTAATCTCATGGTCTGAGCAATCTTGATTTCTGCTGTGACATGCAGATGGTAGGGTCAGAATTCGCTGAGAACAGCATGATACCCATGGACCCCACTTGCAAACAAGCAGTTTGCTAAAGGGCTAGCCAACTTAGAAAATGTGTTTGTTATAAAAATTGTAATGTTAAGATATATTTTGTCAAAATATTACAATGCAAATTAAGGCTTGGACACTGAAATCGCACTTGCTGGCTGGCCAAGTCAGTTATCGTCAGTAATATACTGTAGTAGCTGGGACAGTGGGAGGGTATGGTGCCATTCCTGAAGTGAATATTCTATAACAGGTTTAGGTATTTAATAATTGTAGAATATTATGGGCTTTAATGTTTTTTTTTAATCCTTGACTGAACCTTGAGGCTGCAGAATTGAGAATTTTTTTTTGAAAGAAACAGACTATATGCATTTAAGCTTCAATAAAGCTTCAATCTTCATTTCCCAAGTTCCTGTGCCTACTTCCATCCCATTCATGAATTTTTTTAAAAGATGAGAAAAACAACTAATTTGGCATCTTACAACCACGATGTGCCTGTACTACCTTGACTGCAACTGCTTTTTTCTGCTGTGAAAGTTAGATATATTTTGTATGTTTTATAATAGTGTTACACTGTATTCTATTGTAAACTATTTTAGGGCACCTATTAACATCTGGCCAGTGACTACAGATGGAAATTAGCCTTTTTGGGCTAAGTCTGGCTCATTTACAATACAGCTGATACTGTACAACTGATACCATAATGAATAAATTAGTAAATAAATAAAATTACGAGTAAAACAGCCCTTATCTGATTTTGTCTACATGTTGTTTTGTGTCCTTTTCTCTGCAGATGAGACAGGTATAATGTAAAGAGTAAATTCTTGTGTAAGACTACTCCCTCACCATTTTCTGCAGGTGTTTCTCTTTGCGCACGTCCACCATGACCAGGCCCTCTTTGACCAAGCCGAGGCCCACGTCCTCTTTGGAGTCAGTGAACTGCAGAGTGACGTGGGGGCAAGAGGCGCCACCATACTCTACATTTAGCAGACACTGTGTGTTCTGGATGTCCCTCACCAAGCAGTCCACCGCGTCAGCCCGTGCATCCTCCTGGAGGAGGCAAAGTGGAGTTTCAGCATTTATCAACAGGGGCCACAATCTCTGCCTTCAGGCTATAGTCAAGGCTATTCACTTGGTCTAAGATAAAAACAACAAAAAACACCCCAAACAAACAAGCTCATGCACTACTGTGTATATCAAGGTTAAGATCAATAGCAAAGTAATTAGAAAACAGTTTAGAAAACTGAAAGAATTATGCAAAAAGACACTGCAAAAATTACACACTACATCACAAAATAATAATGGTCTTAAATCATAAATGGTCTTAAATAATGGTAACAAACTAGCAAAGGCTTCCTGCAATAATGCTATGATGATATGATGTCGCCTATTCTCCAACAGAAGAAAGGGTGTCATAGGCAGTGGTGGTAAAATTTGAGGAATAATTCTGAAAGGAATTCCACCAGTGTAAAAGAATGTGTATAATGGAGTGGAGCTGGGAGTTACAGCTCTCAGGACCGTATCAGAATAGAAATTCTTCCTGGGGAACAAAGCAGAGTTCAGTCTGTGTTTGTGCATGTACTTACGTCTTGTGGGACCTGGATAAAGGCGAAGGTGTACTCTGTGGCCTGTGCAGGCAGGGTACGGATACCGAAGGCAGAAGGAAGAGCCGCTAGACGTACAGAAGACAATATCTCTCTCTGTAGAATGACACACACACAAAGGTTTATTAACCATCATCTGAAAGGGCTGTCAAAAGCCTTCAACAGGCAGAAAGAGTCATTAATCTAAAGAGGGGAGGAGAGAGGAACTCAGCTTTATTACCTTCATCCCATTAGGGACAACCCATTATTCAAACCTTTTAATATCCATGACACTAATGTACAGGCATTGTTACAACTATAAAACTGGATATACTACTTAATTCCCCCATTTTAAAGGTAATTAAAATTACAGTTACTTTAACTGTGAATTCACCACCCACTGACACACACACACACACACACACACACACACACACACGTGCAGTTCATTATTACTCACATTGCCATAGTCTATGTAGAACACGTGAACCTTTGCTGCAGATTCAACCCTCTCCACTCGAGCTCTGTACCTAGAGAGAGAGAGAGAGAGAGAGAGAGAGACATGGGGAAAAGAGTGGTAATGAGAGGGAACAGGACAAGAGGGGGAGAAGAATTCAGACCTAGTAAAGGGTAAATGTACTTGTGCAGCCATCTCTGAGCATTGCATGAAACCTCCCTGTCATGTAGCCTTAGATATGGAGAAGTAAAGTCGCTTTCTAGCAAAGTGCAGAGGAATACTACATGCACTGCTGAAGTGATATCACCAGAGCTAACATTTCTCTTCCTCTGCTCCTCTTGCAGACTCGCCCGAGGACCTCTGCCCAGCTCTAGCAACACTGCAACTGACATTCTCACTCCCAGGCGTGGCAAGCAATCTCTGTCCTTCAGGAATATTTCACATGCTTCTTTCTATAATTTTTAAAAATATTGTTCTTATTTATGCTCATCATTTGATCTAAATACCATCTCTCTCACTGTATAAATCAAAGGTTCTCAACCTTCGAAGGAGATTTCTTTTTTTCACCAACTGCTTATGGCAGCTGTATGCATATAACTTTATTCATGGAATTTTTTAATGTGATAACTAAAATAAAATGAAAATTTTAATAAACTTCATTCAATTTGGAGTTTACACTAGACAACAGATGTGCTGCATCCAACCTGCTGTCCTGTTAATCAGTGTGATCATATATAGAGGTAATGCATGTTTATAATAATCGTTCTGTATGTACAGATATAATGTTATATTTACTAAACCAGTGCAAGAAAGCACAGGAGTGAATGCCCCACACGCCTGACTGGTGCGGGCTGTGATGCTTTTTGTGTAAAATAAGCTTTACACATGTAGCATGTGAACCTGACTAAACCGACGAAGCCAAATGTTTATGGGAAGCCATGTTCAGTAACCTTGCTGGGCTGTTTACCCTGCTGTTGCTTACTTCTGAGTTCTAAACCTGAAGTGTAAAAAGGGGCCACTGAAAGCTGATGGCAGATTTTACCACTAACATGGGTAATGTATGTAATGTTAGATGTGTTTTGTCTGTGCCATCACTGTAAACAAGCATGTGAGTTTTTTCTTTTAGGTTTCTACAAATTATGTAAGCTGTTCAAGTTCATATTTAATTTCTCTCACACTGGGGCTGTTTCTCATTTACCGTTTTAGGGCTTATCATGATGTCCACAATATGGTAAAATCCATTCGTCATTTCAATACCAGGTTACCACCTAGCCTTACTGTAAACTATAAATAATGATGTTTCTTTTTCTTCTAGAGCTTGACCCCTCATTGCATGAGGCCTGCAAATTCATCTCAGGCTTACTCATACTTACTCATACCCTGCACACTTCCATCTGTCCTGTTCTGGGAAACCATTATAAAAACAATGCCTTAGTGTAAGGGCCAGTGTGAGTGTGGGTTTTCATCCCAACCAAGCAGGAGCCACACCTGATAGTCAATTAAAGGAAAGATCAGCTGATTAAACAGGTGGACTGAGGTGTGGCTCCTGCCTGGTTGGAATGAAAACCTGCACCCACACGGGCCCTTTGTCACCCCTGATTTACAGACGAGGAGGCAGTGTTCATTTTGAGCACAGCTCGCTGGTACATGATCATAGAAAGGTAAGAAATGTGACCAGCCTAGTAAATCTAAACCTCTGTAAGGCAGAGCTAAATAGAAAACAGTTTGACACACTCCCAAAAACAAGCCCTTGATACCATCCCCTGGTCGGTTCTCACAGCATTTAGAGAGCAGTTAGAAGACAATTCCAGCTCCAAATTCTGGCATGGTGCTCCTGTTGTTCCCTGTAGTCCTGTGCATTTAAGTGCTTAGACGTTTAAGTGCTTACCATTCTCCATCAGTGAACTTGGCAATGCAGTAGTCCCCCCTTTGTGGGGTGTAGGCGCCCTCCACGGGTGGCTTTTCTGCAATCTCCGCCCGCATGGTCTCCATCAGGCTTTCTAGCTGTGCACCTGCACAGATTAAAGCAAAACGCATCACATATGACTTCTGTTTGTGGTTGTGGCACAGTCACGGACATTTTAGCAGTCTATAGTTTGCAGCCAACATAGACTGCACTTCATCATAATTACAGGGCTTCAGTCGTTGTAAAATGACCGTGCTACAGCTTATATGTTATAGAGTCATCTATATTTTCAACATTTGGGTATATTCATGTTCATTTTATCCATTAGACACTCTGTACACGGCGTAACAGGAGATGAGCACCCATTCGTTTGCAATTACAGAGTCAAAGCATTTGCTGTAAATTAACTGATTTTGCTTTATATAGTACCCACTTTTTAGTGTAAATGAATCTGTGATGAATTTAGTGCTTTATATCATTATCTGCACATTTGCCTCAGAATGCACTGGTACCAACACCTATACTATCTCATCTGTTTAAGGCTAGGGTAGGTCGGGTAACTGAGCCTGTGAATGTGTGTGAGTACAACTACAAATCGTACAATCCTTGCCAGTAAATAAAGACATTCCAGGAACAAACCAGAATGTTCGTGCATGAAAGTGCACAGATGAAGTTAGCCAGAGACATACAGAAGGAAAGGAAGTAATCATACAGCAACTGGAAGGTTGCTTTGGCCTAAGTGGACTCTGTTATTGAGGTGATGTTTCGTTGTAGAGCTACAGATTTTCATCAGTAAGGATATTACTTTGGTGGCTCTGTTCAGTAACTTGCAAAATAGTCTTTAAAACCAACATGAAAAATAATCGTGATAAGATTGTGGATCATGATCCAGCCTAAATATAATTGTGATATGATATTTTTGCCACATCACCCACCACAAGGTGTAGAGAATATAATCTGAATCACAAGCAATGTGGAAGAACTCCTTAGAGACACTCAAGTCCCAGTAAGCAGGATTCAGACTGGACATTTGGTTATTGATCAGCAGGTTATTGTGTGCGTTCGTGTCAGACACAGGTCAGAAGGTTATAAAACACCACGAGTCTTTCCAGAAATGAAGGTTTTCCTATTCAGAAACTATTCTTGTCATTTCTGGCTTTGCATAAAGAGCATACTACAGAAAGGAAATTAGAGCACTCTTAGGCGAATTATTTCGCTTCCATTCACAGTCACCAGCAGGACCAAGAGTAGGAAGGGAAGCATGGAACGAGACAATCACAGCCTGTGTGCTCAATTACTGCTTTGTAAGACGGAAGCAATTAATGACATTGTGCAGCTGGGAGCATTTCTAGCATTTTTGTTTACATCAGCTTCCAAAATTACCCATGAGCTCCTGCAGTGTGAGGAACTCAGGCGCATGACATGCTTTCAGTTTCCGCTGCTTTAAAAAGGCACACTTCCTCAACAAGCTTAATCAACTAGCCTCCTGCAAAACGAAAGATTCTAAGGGTTTAAAGAAAATTGTCTGATATTGAGGGTAGATACTTGGGGGAAATCCTATAAAATTATTTTACTACATTAACCATGTGTGTACCCCTTGTGCATCACATATAACTCGAGTGTGAGATAGTGATTTCCTGAAGGACAATACTGTTGATGGAGGCAGAATAAACTCAGGATTATTGTCAAACTTTTCTCAAGGAGTCAAATGTATGACACGTAGAGGCAACTACATCCATACTTTTTTCTATGGTTAAATTTTTTTAACCTACTGTAGTGTTTAGCTCAGAAACAACTATTTCAACACAAACTACTCCTGTGAATATGCCACTTAAGATGATTACAAGCGTATTACAATTGTCAACAGTTCCATACATTAGTGTAGGAGCAAAGTGTGCGCTCTGCAATGCTGTAAACCAGACCAGTGCTAAGGACCCTAGCTGGAGGCAGAAGGCTAGAGTAAAATCCACTCTTACTTACGCTGAATTAAAGCTGCAAAGTCCCTTTTCCTTACTGTAATTCCAACTGTATGCCAACACTCGTATCCTTTGACTGAAATCAATTCTTTACTTGTGTTTTGGAACCGTGATTTGATATAATACTGTAGTTAAAATGGCATTATTAAATCCGGGGAGAAAAAACTAGTCTAACAAACAGTATTGCTGAGCTGCTGTGTGTCACCATGGAAAGCCTATCGAGCTGCTTGGGTCACTTCAAACACCTCGATCCTTTTCCCTTTTTGTGCAAAAATGCTGCCCAATTAAAATGGCAAAAAACTAGAAAGTTGCTGGTACAGTGTGTTCACACACACAGTATGTGCACAACCATGCATCAGCTCATGAAGTAGTTTCTATGTTCAAGCTGTGAGCAGAATTACTAGCAAAAACTGTAGAATTCACACAATTCCACATGCAATAGGTGATATTTTGCACTTTATACAGAACATTTCAAACTCCTTTATATTGTTAGATTTCTGCGTATGGATTGCCTCTTCAACTCGATGACAGGTTTCTAATCCAGAGTCTGAGCTGGCCATTACAGAACACCAGATCTGCCAGCCCTGAAGAGGAGCACAGCGTAGTCCCGCAGCGAGGGGGCATCGGGTGGGGGGGGTAAAAACCAAGAACACTGCTCTTTTGATGCATTTTTAGTGATAACTCGTAGCAGCATACTAAAATGCGTACCAAAAGGCATGTTAAAATGCGACGTTCCTAAATGTTACAAAAGGCGTAAAGGTTGGTGGGGCCAGTAGGCTTAGTTTGTACCTAGCAGTTTTCGACGCATGTCTGGGGCCATTGAGCCTCATTTATCAAGCTGGATATGAACAGATTTATTCTTAAATCATTCTTAGGAACATTTACACAAGAAATTTGGTATTAATGAAAATCCTGTAAATTTTGGGAAAAACAAAAAAAAAGTTCATATCCTATTCATGCTCCTGAGTGTGTGTTAGGTTAGGTTATGCATGAGAAGACAAATCAGTGTAAACCTTAACTGATCGGCTTCAAATCATATCATCTATAATAAGTTACTGCACTTTTACAGTAAAAAAAAATTCTGCTGTCAATTTTAAACAGCTTGTGTATTTTTAGTTACACACACAAATTTAATGAAACTTTTGTGAAAGCCAGTCAATTTCATATTAATGGTTTTACTGAAAGAAATATTAAAAATGGAAAAAAAAATCCATAAATTAAGACAAATAAGAGCAGTCATTCAGTTAAGAATGCCGCTATAAGGAGGATGCGATGAGGCAGTGTATGAGTCAGTTCCGTTTACTGCAGCACTAAGGGACTGAGCTGGTCTCAAGCTGCAGTGTGCCGTGTACACCCCAGTGTGTTGCTGACCACTCGCTTCCTGTGGTCTTTCTGCTTCTCTTTTCATGGCATCGGGGAGGGCATGAGGGATTTCTCACCGAGAGACAGCAGGAAACTTTGCTTTGAATTTGAAAAGAACTATGAAACAGCAGTTTCTCTGTATGATGTGCTTGGTGTCAATGATCACCTGGGTACAGTAGATCATATTAGATAAGATAATCACCTGTGCAATATCATCACTACATTTAAGTACCACTTAATACAAGCAAGTATTAAATTAAATATATAAAGTATTAAGTATTAATTGGTAAGTATTAAATATTAAGCATTAAATATTTGGACCCCTTTTTAAAAGGACGCAGCAGCTCTATAACTACACAAATAGTGATATCCTTGCTATGAATTAATGAGATGCGTCCATACAAAAATAACAGTTTCAATACTTCAAAGACATTAAAATCTTCATAAAATTGTAATGTAATGTAAGCATGGACTCTGAGGCTGTAGCCTTGTGCATGTTTTTAGTTTTAAATTTTAAAAAAGTAGATCATGAATAGATAAAATAATACTTAGAAAATAATTCAGTCTTGTGCAGTTGCATATTACGGTACTTGTAATTTCTTTTTAAAGATCTGAAAGAGTTTTGTAGTTGTGAAGGACACACCAAACTCAACCACTGAGTAAATGTCACAGAACTGATTCATCAGTTTATCAGTGTGACTGCAGTTATGCACACATCTCCACTTTTTTGACATTTATGACCTCAGTTTGACTGGATTCCAGTCGGGAAGGAAATGAATTTGAAATGTCCAGTGGATATTTTACCACATGCAGTATTATGAAGTTAGCTCTGTAGCTAAACACAACTCTCTAGCAGATGGTGAAAATCGTAACTAGCACGGTGGTAATGCACATATGGTACTTCACATTTAGACCAACTTCTTGGGACAATATTTTAATACCAGCTCAAGAACTTTTTGTGAATATTCCTTAACAGGTGCAAAACTACAATCATTCTGGTGACTCAGTTTGGAAGTACTGTTATTACTCCATACTGATCCCTGACCAGTGACTCATTACTCACCAGTTTCCACATCCTGTGTGTAGAAGTGCAGGCCGTCTGTGATTTCGGTGACGTAGACAGGCCTGTATTTGGCCACACGTTCCTTCTCTTCAGACAGCTGGGCGACCTCTTCTGTTGGCTTTTCCTCATAATTGGCCCAAATCTATCAAATAACCAGAAAACAGGTTTCAGTATATTGCTATGTGACGCATATCTGTATAGGGTGCAATATAGAGTGTAGCACCAACACAGGCACAAATTAATGTCAGCATTCTACCTCATACAGACAGCAGAATTATTGGCCCCCTTTAACAGAATGGGCAAAAACGCCTGCAGAAAATACGCATGCACACATTCAAATTTAAAACTTAAACAATTAAAGATTTACTTATGTTTTCTCCAAAAGAAACCACTCCCATAAGAACTACTTTTTAAAATAGTGTTTAAACTAGCTGCTTCACTGTGAATGGGAACAGGAATATGTACACAAGTTCTGGACAGAGATATATGATACCTGAGTAGAGTTTTGAACAGAACCCCAAACTCCTGTGTGTGTCCTAGAGGTAATTCCTATATAAATATAAGGAGCTGATTCAGCACACTGTGACGCTGGCCGGGAAGACAGTTATGCTCGTAACTTATAACTGTTCTAAATACACTCACAGAACAGTTTATTAGGAACACTGTACTAACACTGGGTAGGGCTCTCAGTCCCGCTGCTCTCAAAACAGCCTCAATTCTTTGTGGCATTGATTCCCTAAGATATTTGAAACATTCCTTTGTTGAGATGATCGCTTCACGCAACTCCTGCTGATATTTCAGCTACACTTTTGTGCTTCGAATCTCCCGTTCTACCGCTTCCCAAAGGTGTTCTACTGGATTCAGATCCGGTGACTGAGAAGGCCACTGAAGAACACTGAACTCATCATCACGTTCATGAGACCAGTTTCAGACGACTTTTACTTTGTGACATGGTGCATCATCATGCTGGAATAATAAGCCATTAGAAAATGGTAAATTGTGGTCATGAAGAGATGCACATGGTCAGCAACAATACTCAAATAGACTGCGGTATTCAGGTGATGATTGATTAATTATTAACGAGTCCAAAGTGTGCCAAGAAAACATTCCCCACACCATCACACCACCTCCACCAGCCTGGACTGTTGAAGGCAGGTTGGGTCCATGGATTCATGCTGCTGGTGCCAAATTCTGACCCTCAGCAGACATCGAGATTCATCAGACCATGCTACGGTTCTCCAGTCTTCATCTGTCCAGTGTTGGTGAGTCTGTGCCCACTGCAGCCTCAGCTTTCTGTACTTGGCTGATAGAAACGGAACCCAATGTGGTCTTCTGCTGTTGTAGCTCATCCGCCTCAAGGTTCGACGTCTTGTGCATTCTGAGATGCTTTTCTGCTCACCACAGTTGTACAGAATGGTTGTGTGAGTTACTATAGACTTCCTGTCACCAGTCTGACCGTTCCCAGCTGATCTCTCTCAACAAGGTGTTTCTATCCGCAGAACTGCTGCTCACTGGATGTTTCTTCTTTATCGCACCATTCTGTGTAATCTCTAGAGACTGCTGTGCATGAAAATCCCAGGAGATCAGAAATATTCAAACCAGCCCTTCTGGCACCAACAATCAAGCCACGATTAAAGTCACAGAGATCACATTTTTCCCCCGTTCTGATGGTTGATGTGAATGTTACCTGAAGCTGTTGGCCCAGATCTGCATGGTTTTATGCACTGCACTGCTGCCACACGATTGGCTGGTTAGATTATTGCATGAATGAGCAGGTGTACAGGTGTTCCTAATAAAGTGCTTAGTGAGTATATTCATATCAGTAAGCACACAATCTCTCTCTATATTACAAAATAAACGCAGGTTGTAACTGACTCCTGCTGTGAAGATAGTGATAAAGAATAAAATGGATTGTTGGGGGAGAAAAACTAACAATATTCCCAGATACAATCTCAAAATATCACTCATTCCATGTGTTATTAATTTATACATCCATTTTCGTTAATTTTCATTAGGCTACATGTTCTGGAACATTTCATGTTTTCATAAAAGATATGGGATCAATACAATCACACTTGTACAGCATGCTAGTACCTTTGTTAAGTGTATGAGACATGGTGTTGGGGTAGGGGTCGTCACAGTGGGGACCGGGTTTGACAGGTTTATATACACTTTTACAGCATGCTAGTAGCTCTCTTTCTTTCCTTCTTTCTTTCAAAATTCAGTATGGATGCTTTTGTAAAATGCAATGAAATATTTAAGAGTACCTCCATGCAATACGCTTCAATAAAGCAGAATTTAAAATTCAGAGTTTCATCTGGTGGTAGTTTAAAAGTAGTCTGTGGTAAAGTTGACTGACCCAGCCCTTTTAAAACTCTTGTGTGTCCCCTAACAGAGTATCATAGAAATATACAGTACTCTTTAATTTATACAGACAACTGCATGTTTGATGGAAGATCTTTTTTGTTCTTTTTCATACACCCACTGCAGGACAGAGGTCTCTGACATTACAAACACATAACTGATGATACACAGATACCCAAACCTTGCCACAATAAAACAGATTAAAACAATGAGAATACCAGGTAGGCAAACATGCCTTTGCACAATGATCTCATAAAGCGATGGGTATCACAAAGACATCTTATTCTTTTCTAACAGAAATATATACATACAGCACGATATAATATTATCACTCCTACACAATATTACACTACTACAATATCCAGTGACGCTAATCGCTGATTATTATTATTATTATTATTATTAAGTAAAAGTATTATATTGAAATGTAATGTTATTTTTTTTTAGTGTTTACTGCAGAATCACCAAAGATCCACCATCCACCTGAGTTTTGCCCCAGTTTTGGGAACACAGTTGATTTTACGCCCTCCTGTAATCTCCTTAAACCTGAAATGGTGGAAATCCTTGTTTACCTGTTTCTTTTAGGCCATTGATGTAAACATGCTCTAACTGAAACTTTATGATGACATTGTGTAGGTTTGCCTTATCCATTCAGCTGGAAAAGGCTGCCTGAATGCAGTGTGTGTTGCTTCGTGGTTTCATCCAGTTCCACTGCCCATCACGAAAGCGTGATATCAGCACAGATGCGTGAACATGCTTGTGGTATTAGCACTGAAGTCTGGTCCACCGATTTGCCAGAGTGGGTAATGAAACTTTATAGTCATTAACAATGTAACAAAGGTTACAAACAAAATGTTTGAATGCTGCACAATCAGCAGTTTGAAAAAGATGCAACCTCCGCAGCTAGCGTGTGTGTGGTGTGGGAGTGGGAACTAGCGATTGGGTGGTAACTGGCAATGAGCAAACTGGGTTTAAAAAAACAGATAATACAGTTAAACGGAATGTAATCAGAAAAAGAAAGTTATATCCAGCAGGACAGATTACCCATGCCAGCTCTTTATAATGCACAGTACCCTTTGATGGTATTTATAAATAACTGATGTTATCTCTGGTTTATACAGTATTTGTGGCATACTTTAGTTACAGCAATAACTGTAACTGCCTCTCTAATTACAAACTCAAACACAAGGTTTGTGTTTTCATTCCAACTAAGTAGCAGCCATATCTGAACCACCTGCTTAATCAATTGTTCTTCAGCTGACAAAAATACACTATATGGCCAAAAGTTTGTGCACCCCTGACCATCACACCCGTATGTGTTTGTTGAACATCTCATTCCAGATTTATTCCCCTGTGTTTGCTGTTATAATAAGCTCCACTCTTCTGGGAAGCTTTCCACTAGATGTTGGAGTGTGGCTGTGGGGATTTGTGTTCATTCAGCTACAAGAGCATTAGTGAGGTCAGGCGCTGATGTTGGGATGTCGAGGAGGTCTGGGGTGCAGTCGGTGTTCCAGTTCATCCCA
>CM040471.1:22463674-22476448 GCA_022758105.1 Pangasianodon gigas | reverse complement strand
CCATGCTGGAACAGGTTTGAGTCTCTTAGTTCCAGTGAAGGGAAACTGTAAAGCTACAGCATACAGAGACATTCTATACAATTGTGTGCTTCCTGCTTTGTGGTAACAGTTTGGGGAAGAATCACATATGGCTGTGATGGTCAGGGGTGCACATACTTTTTGGCCATATAGTGTACATGGTTTTCTCCTCTTCCATGATGAGACACACAAAACTACAGTAATAGTTCCACTTGAGGGAAGTGACTGTGTGGGTTACAAGCCAGCTTCATGAAGTTCTCAAATCAACCCCTTATCCCTAGGACATTTAGGATAAATTGTTTGCCTGAAAAACAATTACATTTCCATATTCAAGTCAATATCCAAGTCTAATATACACCATGGTGACAAGGTGTTAGCATCTATTTTACTAACAAACAAAGCCCACAGAAATGTGTAAAAAATATGAGAATGAACAAAGAATCCTAGTAAAAGTACGTAAGAGAAAGAGATGGAGAGATGGAGAGATGGAAAGAGAGAAAGCATTTAGAAGTGCAACTGGTTAAGGATCTAAGAATAGCCTCCCCCTGCACTGAAGACTTTTTCTAAGCAGGTAATGAAGAAAATTAATGAGCTGTGAATCATCAGCCCTGGATCTGCCAGCCTGAACCTGTCTTCTGCACACAACTTATCTCGAGAGTGTGTGGGAATATGTGTGTGTGTGTGTGTGTGTGTGTGTGTGTGTGTGTGTGTGTGTGTGTGTGTGCCAAAGGGATCTTACCACTACAGGAAGACTGTTGGGTAACAGAATAATCCGGAATATCGACTTGATATAATCAAGAACTGATTTGCAATGATGGCACAACTCTTCATGGCCAGGAGGGCAGGACAGCATAATTCACCCTCTTTTCACACCCTCCTCGTTGGTGGATAAGGAAAGCTCATTTTCTCCTTTCACTAAGCAATTACGGGTATCTGTCTGTCTGTCAGTCACAACCACAACAGGGCAGTCAGTAGGCTTGTGCAATACTGATTCTTCCCTGCTTGCAATTTTCTATTTAAAACGTTCATGTGATACCACCCCCTAGAGGACACGCTCAACAAAGCATGAAGACTTCACCATGCGAGTGTCCATGCATGACGCCTTGATGTGCTCGCAATAATGCGCTCACAGAAGTATTAAATCAGCCCTTACACCACAGTACACAAAACGCTGACAGAGCCAATAAAACATGCTGTGAGCCTTACTTTGCCCCAAATCGCTGATTCCACTTAAACTTTAAGAAAAAAGTCTCTAAATTAGTGTTTTCAAATTTGTTTGTTTGTTTGTACACAATCCCTCTCCCTATCCTGGAGTGCCTCAAAGCATTTAAAAACACTGACACCTAGTTTTCAGGGAGGAGAAACAACTGATTATAGGGAGGGTAAATGGATATCAGCTGACTACTGCTCGCTAAAGTTAGCTAGGCTGCCAAAATAAACCTCCCAGTTAGCTAGCTATCGTAGCTACAAGGCAACCTGACATGTAGTCTCGTGTATTAGGGCAGGTGATGATCAGTATAAATGACAACAGTCTTCTTAATTCAGCACATACACAGTAACCGTGACATCACATGAAACGCAGGGATTACGCAATAAAATACATCTCATACACATCTCAGAATTCTTTACAGGTTTCTCTCTATATTTAGCCTGAGGACTGTGCTCTTGTTTTTCCCCCAAACACCTTTATAGGAGTAAACACAGAGGGTGTGAAACACATTTCCACAAATTCAGCACCTCTGCATAGAGCTTCCTTCACTTTGCATATAGGGCACAAGGTAGGGTTCACAACGTCATTATGTTGATCCCTGTATATGGAGTAAAGAGTGTAAATAAAGGAAGCCAGTTGTGATTTGATCTAACTTAAACATGGACGGGATTTACTGGGATCACTGCTAAAAAAAGTACAATCAAGTTACACTACAACGAGATTAATCATTCAATCATTCATGAAACATTCAACTGTATCATACAACTAACGCTGTCTCTTAAATCCACAAGAAAAAAGGCATCTGAAAAGACAGACAGACACAGAGACAGACAGTAAGGGCTCATCAAGCTCTGGTCGCATTGCTCTGCAGATTGCTAGTGCTTAAATTTCTCAGAGGAAAGTGTAATTGTCCAAGCTGAAAGCTTCCGACAGCAATCACCTGTGGTCACCAGCACTTAATGTTACATTCAGACTGGGATTTTCTTTCGGTTGATGTCATTAAACACAGTTCATATATAATATTGGACAAACATTAATTAGGGGAGTTACGGTTCATTTACCTTTTTTAATTTAAATTGCTTTGTTGGCTTTTGTTTGTGACTTTAAAAAGACTGCTTTCATTCTTGAGAAGGCTCGGAAATTACAAAGTGACGAGATGATTGCGATTCCATGACACATCTAATAAAGCTACTGGTGCAATAAGTAGTTAATAGGTATCTATCAGACACATGCTCTGGATTGTGGAACTAGGCTGGGATGCCCAAGATCCTTTCTTATTGGCTCAAATTTTTCCAACCCAGAAGCCAGACCAAAAAAAAAAAGAAATAAAAGAAATACTACATGGCAGAAAGTCTCTGGCATTGCCGGTATTCCTGGTGATTAGCAGGCTTATATCTCTTTTTTTGGTTAATAGCATGTTTTTTCATTTGTATGCTTTATATAAGACAAAAAATAAATAAGGACTAGTTTCACAAGTCTATCATACTTCACAAAATGCCTTTTTAGAGCTAAGTTTACGAGAGTAGCTAAGAAGATAATTATTTGAAAGCGAGAATTTCATGGTTGCTAAGCTCATTCATGTGCGAGAATAGCGTAGGCTCAGTAGGAGAAAGTCTGGGTGCCTTAGGCAGAGACAGTGAACACACTACCCCCCGCATTAGAGTGGGTGAGTGACGACTCGGTGCCACAGACACAGAGCCAGAGCTAACGCCAAGGCTCGTCCACAGGAACACCACTCCTGTCCACATCACGTCAAACAGGTTTACTTGCCTCAGTAAGACACTCTCTGAGGAGCCTCTTTAAAGAGCTCTAGTTACAGGAGACTATTCTATCACACGTAAAAATTAGCTAGGCTTATTGTAAATGAAACTACTACTGATCAGAGATGTAACCTACTCCAAATGAGTATGTAGCATTAAATGAAGCTAACCCCCCAGGATACAGCTTTATATAAAGGAGAAGGAAAATTCAGAATATTACCTTAAAGTCAGACAATTTGATAGTATTTGATCATATGAGAGTATTCAGACTTATTATTCAGTTCATGATGAAACAGAGATCACATAGAGAGAGCACTGACAGATATACAGCCCAATCCTTCTCCCACAAAAGAGTCCTGAGTTTGTTCAGCACCCAGTTTGTTTTTTTTAAAGGAGGCAATGATTAAAAAAAACAACAACAAAAAAGCCAGTAAAAAAAAAAAGCAACAATGGCAATGTATTTAAGGACTCTCCATTTAGCTTAATTCTAGATTACAGAGCTTTGATCTTTGCTCCTCAAACCAGAGTGGCGCTGAGAAACAAGATAATACTGATTGTTCAGTCTCACCTCATAAAGTGTGTGTGTGTGTGTGTGTGTGTGTGTGTGTGTGTGTGTGTGTGTGTGCACACGCACTCACCTTGTCTTTCCTCTGCCTGGCCACATCTTCGGCAGACATCAGGGTTTTGTAATAGGAGCTGCGCTCAGCTGTGAAGTGAACCTTTGAGAGCGAGTTCTCCACCAATGCCACAGACAGGTTTACCCCCTCGATGTGAAGCCACCCAATGAAGTTGCCTGCTTTGTCCATGCTCTCCACCTCAACCTCTACCTGAAACAAAAAGAAAGAATTTGGTACATTTGAGAAAGGGAAAGGAGTCTCTAATCTTTACAAAAAACTTTAATAAGGACATGTGCAAAAGAATGAGCTCACTGAAGAATGTACATCTCTGATTGTAATGGGTGTAGTTTGGGTTGGAGCACCAGCCAGGTTTACGCCTAACAAAATACCTTTTAAAGCAGCTTGTAGTCAAGTGTCAAGTCAGTCAACCGTAACAAGGAAACATATACTTCATTCCCAGTTCTAAAGTTAAATGACTTTCATATGGTCCCTTTTTTTTGTATAAGAAAATTAACTTCATTAACCAAAATATTCTAAAACACTTATTTTCAAAATCACTGTGAATATTTAAATCTGGCAGAGACAACAAAATGCATTTTCACTCAAATGCATTACTTCATTCAAAAAAATACAGAGCATACAATCCAAATCATGATCAAGGATCAGTCTTTCTTCCCCCTTTTTTTTTCCCAGATCAATTGCAAACATGGTCTTTCGCTTCCACTGTTTCACAGATGACACTCAGATTTATCTCAGTAGAAGATCCACTACAGCTCTTCCTCTCTCCTCTTTAACTGAATGCATTCATAATATAAAATCATGGATGGACACCAACTTCCTCACATTAATTTTAAAACTGTCATCTCTAAAGTTCAGAATTCTCTATCGATATTGATGGCGTCACTGTAAAACCTCTACAAACATTCACAATCGAGGTATTATCTTTGACAACACTTTCATTATTAAAAACCTCATATTAGGTCATTCACAAAAATCACTTATCATCAGCTCTGCAGCATTGCCTGACTTCGGTCTGAAACACTGATTCCCTAAGCTCACACCTAGCCTACTGTAATTCCTTATTCTACGTCCATTCTATCTAGTAAAACCCTAAATAAACCTCAACACATTCAAAACTCGGCTGTTAGAGTCCTTACAAAGTGCTCAGCACATGTTACGTCTGTACTCTATCAGCTACACTGGCTCCCTGTTTCGCAAAGAATTAAACACACGAGATGACGGGGGAAGCCATTTCACTGGCGTCAGCTGACGCACACCGTCTTCTGCATTTAGGCACACACACACAGACACACCTCTGCACACTAACCTTACCCTGATATTACAGCTCACACTCGAAGAACACACACCTCGAATGCAGGAGTGTGGTTCAACTGCAGTGATTACTGGCCAGCCATCATACCACAGAAGAAAGGGAAGTACCACATTTTAGGAGAATGAGGAAAGTAAGATTGAGGATTGAAAGACGAGCATAGGAGGATACGAAACAGAAGGAAATCTTCTGCAGCTTACCTGCAATGTTCTTTAGGGTTTAGAAAACAATACTGACAAGGCTGAGTGTAATAACATACTAATGAATGTTTGTGATTATGGTTCTAACGGCAAAGAAATATGAATGGGAATTGTATAAGGCAATGTTCAACCCCATCTCTGTTCTACAAATGAAGAAGAACAATTCTGTCAAGACTGTGTAAGCGTGAGTGTCTGTCAAGTTGGATGGGAAATTTGGCCATTTCCACATCATTCTTTCACCCCTTTTCATGCTGACACCGTACCATCATTCTCCATTTCTCACCGTGTGACCCCAGTAGGAGCTACAGGTGACCTGTCTTCCAAAGCAGGGTACGAAACCCCTCTCATTCACTTCTAGCTCGGTGAATGTGCTTTATTCTATATTACGAGTGTTATTCCTAAAGAAGCTGTTAGCCTCAAGTCAGTCTTACTTTATCATCATTAGTGGCCTGCATTTAGCTAGTTACTTGCTCTTCTTCTATGCAGATGTTTCTCTCTGGGGAGCTGAAAGCTTTTCTCTGCAGTGTCAGTGACTTTGACTGTGCTGAGTAGCTTCTATTCACCGTTTGCTGCGAGGCATATACCACTCCTTTCTTTTCCTGCCTCTTCACTTCTCATTCGGCTGTCAACACTCCACATTAAAAATTCTTAGAAACTGTAACTACTGAACTCTAACCACAGCACATGAGCACCTGGTCAGCGTATCCATTAACCATGTTAGGATTTCAGGAGTGTCAGTTTAGTATCTCATGCTCACATTAAACTTAAAGTTATGGACACTAGTTTGTGTATTGGTGCTTTCTGCTGCAAAATACTACAAAATAATACAAAAAATTAGACTAAAGAAGACAAAATATGTCTAGATCATCGTGCAAAAAATAGCATGTGCTGTAGCAAATGGCGTTTTTTTTTTCATCTGACAGCTAATATGTGTGAGTGAAACCCATATTGTTTAAGACAAAGCCCTAGCTGTGATAGCCAGATGCACTCGTCCTCAACATGCTGAATCAAGAAAGTTCTAGGAAATTAAACCTATTTAATATATTTAAACTCTCACACATTCACATGTTGCGAAAGACGCCCGGAAGGGCAGCAAGGGCACTTAGTCTCAAGTAACCATGGTTATCAGGCCATGGAGTTGAGCGTTCCATCTGCAAGATAAATAACTAGTGTATATGAGAGGCAGTGGGTGTTGGGCACTGCTATGACAGATGGGCTCTGTGACAAGCCTCGAGATTCTCTGTTAACTAACGCTGGGGGAGTGTTCTCTCACACACATGCACACTCTCGCCCACATGCACACGTACACACATGCACGCTGCTGCTCCTAAGGCTCTAAAACAACACTGCAATCGTGTGGTTTATTAGTGAGGGGAGGGAGGTGGAATGCAGGAACTTCACTCAAAGCTTTGTGGAGTGGTATCAGCACATCTTTAACTCAATAAGAAGTCCCCTCCAGCCTCGGGCAAGACCCAGGGTGAGAACATTAAGGTAGGCAGCACTACAAGTACCTGAGTGTTCATCTGAGCAACAAGGTGGGGTGGGAAGTTGACAGTTTGGACAAGAAGGGCCAAAGACAACTCCATTTGTGAGGAGGCTGATGGCCTTTGGTATACACAAGAACCTGGTGCACATGTTCTACAAGTCTGAAAATGTCAATTGCCATCTTTTAGGCTGCTCTTTTAAGCTCTCATCCCTGTGAGCAACCACTCCAGTGTTACACGGTGCAGATACTCCTGATTCACCACAGACAGGAGTGTGTTTTCGCGGATCTTTTCAGACTGTACACCATCATTAGCTCAACCACGGGCCATTAATACTTTTCAGCTCTACTGTACTGTTTTACTTTTCTTCAACCTGAACAGTCACTGCACTGTTTTTCAATACATTGCACACCTTTTTATTCACTGACTGACAGAATTTTATACTTTCATATATACCAGCATAGAGGCAACATCACTAACATACTGCACTAATAATTACACATATACAGTCAGGTCCATACGTATATGGACAGTGACACAATTTTGCCTCTGTACACCACCACAATGGATTTGAAATGAAGCAATCAGGATGTGATTGAAGTGTAGACTTTCAGCCTTAATTCAAGGGGTTAACAGAAATATTGCGTTAACCTTTTAGGAATTATAGCCATTTTTTACAGAGTCCCTCCATTTTCACAGGCTCTAAAGTAACTGGACAAACTAACAGTTACAAATATAAGGATTATTTTTAATACTTGGATGCAAATCCTTTGCAGTCAATGACTGCCTGAAGTCTGGAACCCATGGACATCACCAAATGCTGAGTTTCCTCCCTTGAGATGCTTTTCCAGACCTTCACTGCAGCCACCTTCAGTTGCTGCTTGTTTGTGGGTCTTTCTGCCTTCAGTCTTGTCTTCAGTAAATGAAAAGCAGCTCAATCAGGTCGAGGTCAGGTGACTGACTCGGCCATTTAAGAACATTTAATTTCTTGGCCTTAAGAAGCTCTTGGGTTGCTTTCGCGGTACGTTTTGGGTCATTAGCAGTGGTTTGCATCTTGCGGTAAACCGTCTGTATTTACATTCATGAAGGCGTCTCTTAATTGTAGACTTTGACAACGATAAACATACCTCCTCCAGAGTGTTCTTGACTTGGCTAGATGTTGTGAAGGGGTTTTTCTTCACCAAGGAAAGAATTCTGCGATCATCCACTTTAGCTGTCTTCTGTGGTCTTCTAGGCCTTTTGGTCACTTGGTCGATGTCACTTTTTAGGGACATACCAACTTTTAAAATGCACTCGTGTGGAAGACCTGGCAGCAGATGTGATGACCTGAAATAGCTGATTCTGGAATTGAGACCTTGAAGCATGCAAGTCTCTTAACAGAGCCCTTCATGAGTGGAGGATGTCATGTCACAGGGTTTTCCACCATGTTCATCTCCAGCCTCAAAAGCTTGCAAAAACAAGCCTGGGTCAGTCTCTGGCAGCAGACGTGTACCACTGATCTGCTTCTAACCTACTGTCACTGAGATGGACTGGATAACATTCAACCCGTGGCACCACGTGCACTCTTCCACACAGCACAGGTTACAGTGGAAATCTCTCTGCTACACTGCAAGGATTTTATTTTAGTTAGCTTTACAAAGATGATTTTAAAAATAACTTCTTCCAGTGTAATCGTAAATAATGTGCAGCTGACTGCAGAAGTGGCTTTAATTTAGTCTGAATTTAGTGCCTGTTTTTCCACCACCCCGTCTTCTCTACTGTGTGTGTATTTCATGTCCTGTGTTCTGCTAATACTGTAGTGCCCTGTCCATCCCTCCATCCATTATGACTGGCTGAGGATAAATTCTCCTTACCGTCAGACAGAATAAAAGAGATGCCACATTACGGATCAGCCAAAACTTTTACAACAACGCGTTATAATCTAGATGTTAGGGCATCTCTGGATTGTCACAGACATACTCCTGATAAAACAGAACTAAGTGAAACATATTCAGACAGAATCTCTAACATCTGTAATAACAGAGATTCCAAATTAATAACAGGGAAAGATTACTCTGAATTAATATTTACAGAAATAAAAATACATATAAATCAAAAGGAAAATTTAGGAGCAAATCATATAACCTTGCATACTTATTTTACTGCAGGGATTAAAACTGACATCTAGCTTCCCACAGAATTTATACACTGGCTCAAGAAAAGCCGACTTATCTCTAACTCTCTAACTCTCTAACCTAATGTTAAATGTGACTTATGTTCCACACACACCTGTCATCTCACTGATGTAGTTCAGGTTGGCTCAGAACTCCTGAAGTTTTGCATGTATTCTATTTCTTATTCTACATGACAGTTTAATACCTAGGGCTTTCTCTGCGTGTATTATATTTCTTATTCTTTGCATCACTGTATGGTGAGTCTCACCCAGAGAACACCAAGGTCAAAGGTGATAACACTCCCTGGTTCTGCCTGACTCAGTCTTCCTCTCTCTCTTATCTATTCCCACCTCCCTTCTCTCACTCTGCTTTTCCCTCTTATAGTCTCATACATCTGCAGGTTTGCTTTTCAAACGACTCCACAAGAAGTGACTCTAATTTGAAAGAGTTTTTCAAAGGAGACTTAGGATATTCAAATAATATACTGGAATTATGAGGGTTATTGAGTTGTATAAGTTGCCATGCAAGCCTGAGTAACTGCCTGTTATTTACCAACATCGATAAAGTCAGTCTCATCTTTGTTCATGAGAAATTCTGTACAGAACAATGGCTGAACTCATAGTTGTACCTATATCAGTAAAGGTAACCTATTATCACACGATTTTCAAGATGATGTGCATTAGGACAAAATAAATCAGGAAGTGCTGCTAACTGCCTCCCCACCCCATCTATACAGAGCTTCATCACCACTGTTAAATCCTGCACTGCAGCAGAAAACACCTTCCTTTAAATGTCATAGTATTCAGTTTAAGGAGATTTATAACAGAGTTTTCCATCTATCTAGGTCATGTCTGTAGATCTGCTGTCATGGATTAGGGCTGTATGTAAGCTACCACACATTCATCTACTGGTGCAAACTACATTCACTTTGCTCAATCCCTGGATCTCCAGACAAGGAAGAGAAAGGGAGCAAGATGAGACCACATTAAGACAAAATAAAAATAACAACATTTTCCATATTCAAAAATGATACACAAATTTAGTTACAGGCCTCAGTAAGAAACTAGGAAAGAAACACATTGGAAATGAACCTATTACTGTAGCACACACAGAGGACACACTTCCTTAGATTACAGACCGCATCACCCATGCCTGTGCCTGGTAGCTCTTTGTGCACCTGTTATCTCACATTATCAAGAAAATAATGTAAGCATATTGTTAATTCAAATATGCATAATCTTCTTGCAAATCAAAATCATAACGGTGCTTCTAATGTACGTTAAACACATCTATGAGTGGCAAGTTCCATCCATTTTCCCTTTTCTGATTTCTGTTTCTTGTTGCATGGGTGGCTTTGTGAGGGGAATGAAGTCTTGGCGCTACAAAGGGAAATGACCCCAAAATGAACTTGGCCCAAGGCTCACAACACTGTGGAAAGTGGATTTAAAAGGCATGCATTGTGGCTCACTGGCTTGGTAGGCACCAGGTGTAATCCCATCATGCGATAACTAGGTATTTACTTAGTTTCTGAAACTTGTGATTAAATGTTACATGGAGTGGCCAACACAACCAGTGAAGAATAAAAAGGGCTTTTCAACATCGTCTCCACATTAATAATGAAAATCTCGGATGGACACATGAACAAACAACCAGAAAACATAACAACCCCTGCAACTAGTAGCAGAGACTTAAAAAAAGAAGGAAAAAAACCCACCAGAAGTCAAATCGCTTGTTAAAAGGAATAATACTGAAAGCCTGCCATTTTAGATTTCGGTTCCTGGTTGCGTTTTCAGGCTGATTTAGAGGCAACTGGGTAGGACACAGTGTAGCCTGCAGTGAAAAAAACAACTCATGCCACCGCTGTCATTGGGCAAAGTGGAACACCAGTTAGGTCGATTTTAAGGTACATGGCTGCAGTTTCATAATCTAGCTTGTGCCTCAAAGACAAATAGAGCTGGGCATAATGAAGGTCATTAACAGATAGCTAGGATAGCCATTAGCACAGTGCCAGCACAGAGGAGGAGTTCTGATACCCAGACTCACTTCAGATCTCCTATTGCTCACAATACAAACAGCCTGGGCAAATATTCAGCATATACTGAAAAACACTGCCAAAAAAGGAGTGGGGGAGGCAGGGGAAAAAGAAAAGGAAAAAAAAAATAAAATAAGACAATGAGGACCAGAGGCAGAAGCACAAAGGACGCTTAAAGACCCTAAATCCCATTGTCTTTTCCACTGTCTCGGAGAATTGGAGGGCATATGTTATGGATGATTAAAAAGTAGGGATGTAACTGAACATGAATACATTATTTGGATTGAACAGACATCTGTGTTCTAAACGGATATGAATGCAGATAAGAGATGGGAGATAGGTAGATAGGAGACACACACTTTGCTTTTCTTTTGTTTGGTAAACAGGTCTGATTTAGCGGATTCCACTGAGGCTCATGCACTGCACCTCCACTATGGATTAAGTGACAAGCCACATTATGACAAACAGGGTTGACTGGACTATAGCGAGCACAAACAATATTGTGGTAGTTACAGACAAACTCTTTGTGTGATTGTTTTCTTATATCAGACACACACATACACTGAGCTGACTACAGATCAAGATGGACTAATTAAACAAGTGGAATCGAACGTCAGTCCTGCTTGGTTAGAATGAAAACCTGTAGTCAGACTGTGCCTTTAAAGATAAAATTGAAGGCCCTGGCATTAAGAAAAAATCATATATGCAAAATGTAAAGCTCCAGAAAGCAATTACTCACTCCCCCCTCCCTGCTCCCGAAGGCCGTGCTATTTACAAACGTGCACTGCATCATTACATTACATTTGTGCTCTGAGCAACTGTTTCAAAGCTATTAAGATAGAGAGAAAGGGGAGAGAGAGGAAAAAGAGAGACATACACAGAGATAGGAGAGATATGATAGAGACAGGCACATGCTCCAGCCTTGCACAGCCCTCTCCCAGTCTCTCAGCTGATCCAGCGTTACATACCCGGTGTAAGGAAATGGTATCACCCTGTGCCTGTTCCATAAGTATTTTTGGGGGCTACAGTGTGCGGGACCGAAGTCATTCATCAGCTGGACTGTGTGTATCTGTAAAATCAGGGCAAGCTGCTTTACCTCACTGCAGTCCATCCCCAGCCAGTCTGCAGCTGCGAAACAGCGTTATGCAGTCACGAAGCCACCAGAACGAGAATTTCTAGAGAGCAAATCTGTACTACTTATAAAGAATCCCAAGAGCTCAGAAACTGAACAAGAGAGTGCAAGAGAGTGAGAGCGGGTGAGATAAAGAGAGGGGGTGAGAGTGGATGTTAATGCACAAAAAACTGCATCAAATCAATGCACTGCTTGAAGCAAAATGTGTCAGCAGTACATTTGCACTTCCACTGAAGGACAAAAGGGGGAGTGAGAGCACAAGCCTGTGTCTCATCTGCTTGCTACAATGCAGCGGAACAAAGATAGAGCCAGAAACAGCAGCAGGAGAGAGAGAGAGGGAGAGAGAGAGAGAGAGAGAGAGAGAGAGCAGGAGGGAGGGAGAGACTTTCAGAGAGAATGAGAATGCTGTTGCCGTGGGGATGCACTTTTTCCTTGCCAGAACAATCCTCCAGCAGCTCGAGCCAGGCGCCTGGGCAGCCAACACGGGGATGAGCTCTCCAAAACTGCTCTCAGCTAAGGACACTCATCTCAGCTCCATACAATACAGATACTTTCCAGATCAATGCAGCGTCATAGCGGGGGAGGAGAAGGTCTCTCTCTCTCTCTCCTCTCTCTCATTCAAGGGAACAAGAGAGCATGCTTGAACGCAAGTGACAGTTTTCTGCAGTGAACAAGCCTTAACGGATTCTTTTACTGTTACTGCTACCTCCAAACTGGTACCTTCTGTCCAACCTTTATTGAAGAATTCGACGGACTGCAGTGAGAGCATGTGAAGAAGGGTGCAGCTGCCGCCATACGCGAGTGTAGAGCTACATCAGGGGGGCAAAAAAAAAAAAAA